>JARUPZ010000034.1:4090439-4337939 GCA_031213475.1 Nereocystis luetkeana | reverse complement strand
TATTATTATTATTATTATTATTATTATTAATATTATTATTATTATTATTATTATTATTATTATTATTATTATTATTATTATTATTATTATTTCCCTTGCCATCCGACAATGTGCAGCATGATCTTCAACCTTGATCACTCATAACTTTCCCGAAAGAAGAAAACCCCGGAAACAAAAGGAAACCCATGCACCAAGTCTACCTCCCTTCTATGCCAACTTTCGGCTTGTCTACTATAAAAAAGTCATTATTACTATTACGGGGGACCATAGTTAACAGGACCTATGGTATACATAAAAACCTATATGTTTAACCATTTTTACGAACAATATTTGGTCCTGTTAAATATGGCCCCCCGTAATATTAGGCTTGCCATCCGACAATGTGCAGCATGAGCTTCAAGCCCCATCACTCAAAACGTTCCTGAAAGAAGATCCCCGGAAACAAAGGAAACCTATGCACAAGGTCTAGCTACCTCCCACGTCTACTTCCTTCCCTCTATATTTCATCTACGACACTCCTTTTTTTGCTGTCTCTGCTCCATCCTCCATCTCGATATATATACGCTCTTTACGTTCACTTCTTAAATTAGTACCAGGTACTGGTATTATTTATTTTGCCATCCGACAATGTGCAGCATGATGATCTTCAACGTGGATCACTCATAACTTTCCCGAAAGAAGAGAACCTCGATAACAAAAGGAACTTCTTAAAATCCAAAGCCGCATCCAAGCTCCATCCCCACGCCATCGGTGCGGGTCTGTCATCCCCCCGCCCCCCCCTTCTTCGTCTCCCTTCCTGGCGAGATCCCTGAGCTGGAGTTTGAACATTGTCCAAATAAATACTCTCTTTTTTTGTTTTGGTTTATCCCCTTCGGTGGGCTTACGTCTTTTGGGAGGGAAACGTTTAATGTTCGTTAGTGATCATAAAGCTGAGTGAACTTCGTGCTGCTCATATATATGTTGGAGGGCAAACAAACGCGAAACGCACAGATAATGTTAGCAGCAGGCACATATATAGCTTTCAATATTTATATATACAAGTATGTAAACATCGAAGCACCGGTAGCATATATACATACACCTGGTATACATATTATATATATATAGTATTATTATTTCTCTTGCCATCCGACAATGTGCAGCATGATCTTCAACATGGGTCACTCATAACTTTCCCGAAAGAAGAAAACCTCGGAAACAAAAGGAAACCCATGCACCAAGTCTATATACCTGGTATATTCTTTCTCGTCTCTTTTTGTTCCCGTCTAAATTGTTATTGGTTCATTCACCACCAGGTCCTGACAATGTGCAATGCTTCTTTCCAGTGATTGATGACGCCATCCACGCGATGATGATGATGATGATGATGAGGATGATGTTCTCACATTATTGTAACTCACTCCCTTCCCTGAAGTCCTGCCTGTGGTCACAAAACAGGCCGTATAGCGAAGTGCATCTCGATGGCAGAAAACAATACCAGGTACTAAATAGTGCCGACGGCGGTGCCATGCCAGTCTGTGAGGGAAAACGGTACTGAACAAAAAGCTGTGGTATACCATCCCGTATCCCTTGCACCCAAGCAACACCCGGAACCCATCCATGAGGCGCTCTACTCGTTTGAGGAACCTCCGTACGACCTCGCCCGAACACTGCCTTCAGCAAAAATTAAATTTGCACCACGATGAATAACTCCATTGACCGAGTACACAAAAACGTCATTTTTCGAAGCAAGACTATTCGTCGATATCGGGTTAAAAGGAGCCCCGTCATTCAGCAAATACATAGCGGAAATGTGCTACCTCTATTTTTTATTACTTATTTGCCTTCTGACAATGTGCAGGGCGTTGTTCTTTCAAAATGAAAAAGCTGGCATAATTCATCGAATACCACTAACTTCATCTAACCAATTCTCCTTCCCTGCGGATACTCACTTGAATATGTTATTTCTCTTGCCATCCGACAATGTGCAGCACGATCTTCGACACTGATCACTCAAAAAACTTTCCCGAATGAAGAAAACCTCGGAAACAATCGTGGAACGCGCCCCATCGTATTACCGTATTACATGTACACCCGGAAAAAGGAAAAGGAAAGGGGAAAAAAAAGAAGGAAGGGCGACGAGGGAGCGGGGAAGGGGTAAGACCAAGGAGGAAAAAAAAGGGAGGGAAAACGGAAAGGAAGAAAAACGAGGCACATCCATGTGTAACGGCTGGCAGGGAAGCGTATGAGGAAAACTGCTGATTTACGGAAGGGCTTTCGGTTTATATTGGAATCATTGGCATCTGCGCTATAGTGTCGGAAGGCGAGCATAGCAATAAATTAGAGGGTAACTGCAGTAGTAAGTAGAATCCGACGACTTGAAAACACGCAAGAGGTGCTATCAACCAGACCTGAGGACGTGACAACATCATACCCACAACAATGCGCCCCCCCCCCCCCTTTCGAAAGACTCTCCTGACGCCGAACCGACATTTCCCCAGTCAGATCTGAAAGCGTGACGTTTACTTACTGCTGTACGTCTTACCTATCCAACCTCATCACGTGACGAAATCATCCTAATTGTGTTCCCCCTCATGAAAATATCGACACCCTCTCTGGACACCACGCGCCATCGGCATCATCAGCTCCCTCTCCTGTCCCTTCTTCCCGCTCATCGCTCGACGGCCGAGTATATGCGAGCTTCTTGTACCGGTGAACTCGGCATGAGATGGCAACTTGAGAGGTCACTTAACCCCTTTAGAACCGCAGTCCCGTTGTGGGGACAAACCACTCAAATTTCAAGTAGTTTGTCCCCAAAACGGGACTGCGGTTCTAAAAGGGTGAAAGTACCTGTAAAAGGAGTTCCTCGAAGATGCCTTCCTTTCCCATTGCCCCCCCCCCTCCCCCCTGCCTTCCTCCGACCACACTCGCTCGTCGCCAGCTGATCGATGAACCCGCTTCCTTCCATCCCGAGACGTCCAAAGCTTTCCATCGCGAAGGATAAAAGACATGTGCACCGCGGGCGTATACGTAGCGACTGCGCTTGCACGCCTCAAAGAGAAGTTGAGAAGCAGCTCCTGATATTATCTCGGTCAGCACTCCCAGCACGCAACACAGGTGAATGGAATCCCTGCTTGATGTGGTCAGCGTGCCGCAGGTGACGTGTCGATACGTAGGCTTTGTTAGAGAGATGATACTTGTCAGCAGCCATCATATTCGTCACTCGAAAACACTTACTTTTCATCTGGTATACATTTGCGCATTCTAGGTACAACAGACAGTTTTCCACTCTGTGAGTTATAGTATAGGATACAGCAGCAACAACAGCTGTCTTTTTACACCATCTACTGCGGTTCACCCGTACGCACAGAACAAGTCCCAGTGACAAGCAGCACCATGGATCTACTGTGCTTTTGCGTCGGAAATCGGATGCTGACGCGTCTCGGAGGTCTATGCATGCCTCGCCCTCTCGACAACGATACCCATATATACACGTGTCGGTCCCGGTCAGCGTCAAAAAGGCGCACCGCTTTCCGCTTGGGGGGGGGGCGGACATATCCGCTCCAGGAAAAAAAGCCGGAACGTCGCGTGGACCAACAACGAACGGCTGAGGTGTTGGTTCTTCATCTGCACGCCTGCGCGGCGGCACGGACCTCCGTGTCGCGTGTTGGTGTCCGCTGCACCAAAAGAAGCGGCGCGGGGCGGGGCGCGTCGCGTCGCCGCCACAAGCGCGCCTCGATCCTCAGATGTCGCCGCCCTGCTGCGTGCGGGAGTCCCTGGGGTGTGGTCCGGTGGGACGCGTTGGGCGTCCACCGGCCTCCCTCCCAAGTCACACGGCAGCCCCTGGTCCTGACAGGCTCCGTTGCCAGACCTTGCCGCATTCAGGAGTCTCGCTTTCCCCGACAGCCTCTATTTATATATATATATATTATATATATATTATATATACCAGGTATATATTATACCAGGCAGGAGGTGGTTTGCACCCTCAGCCGCCTTCAGAACAAAAAGCCGACATACAGGAATAACACATCGGTCGCGGTGGTATATCCTCTCTTGTATTTATAGTAGAGGGCAAAACGGGATGAACCCCCCCCCCCCAACAAAAAAAAAAAAAAACGTGAATGGCCCGCATGATGGCCGTCTCTCGCAAAAGTCGGTGCACACCTGGTACGACATTTGGCAGATCGGAGGGTGTACACACACGCTACAATAACTAACTAGGGGTAGCATGGGTTTCCTTTTGTTTCCCAGGTTTTCTTCTTTCGGGAAAGTTGCGAGTGATCAATGTTGAAGATCATGCTGCACATTATCGGATGGCAAGGGAAATTATAATAATAATAATAATAATAATAATAATAATAATAATAATAATAATAATAGTAATAATAATAAATAATGATAATAATAATAATTAGGATCGCACCTTTTGAGCTCAACCCTGTGAGGACTGCAGTCTCGTTTTGGGGACAAACCACTCAAATTCTACGTAGTTTGTCCCCAACACGGGATTGCGGTCCTAAAAGGAGTCAAATATGTCTCGGTTGAGGAACTACCCAACATCGGTCGTTTTTCACAAATCGTTTCCGCTGCCGGACCGAGTAAGAAAGACCGTGCTTTTTTTTATTTCGCTCGTCGGAATTCGTTCGAAATCGGTTCTTAAGGGCCAGTTGTTGGGTGTCACCGGGACGACGCGGAGCTCCTCGGGTGACGAGACTCAGAATTTTGCGGTTGATTCCTCGTTGGAGCAACGTGCCATCGTCACGCCCCCCTTTTTACCTTTTCACTTTCACGGGGCTCCTCGCTTTTGATGAGCTCTATTCCCCCCCCCCCCCCCCCCCCCCCCCCGCCCCCCGGCATTGTAGGGATGCGAGGGTCTATGGCCATACGACTACGGCCATGCATGAGATCGAGTACTTCTCTCCTATCGAGTACACCCCTCCCCCCCCCCCCCCGTCGGGGGGAAACAAAAAAATACTCACTTGAGAAAAAAAAAAAAGCGCGAGCGGACCCGATGGCCTAGAGACACAAACGAGCAACAGATTTTGATGGAGGCAGTACATAGAGTCAGCACACGAGAGTCAGCACATGAGGGTCAGCGCATGAGAGTCAGTACGTAGGTTCAGAACTTAGGGACTGCATTGTTGGTACCAGGTATTTTTTTAGCAAGTATTCTTATTCAGGTCTGATTGGATTCCACTATTACGGGGGACCATAGTTAATACCAGGTACCAGGTAGGACCTATGGTGTACCTAAAAAACCTACCAGGTAAGGTATATAGTTAACCATTTTTTTCTAACAATATTTGGTCCTGTTAACTATGGTCCCCCGTAATAGTTGTGTACCCTTTTTTGTATGTGGGCTGGCGTGATTGAAGGAAGCGAGCGCTACATACTGGTCGGTTGGAAAACTTGAAAGGTAACGTATGAAACAAGTGCGACGATGATGTCGGTCGGGTGTGGTCACGTAGTCCCCCGACTAGTTGAGGGGTTCCGGCGGTCAAAAAATGTTTTTGAAAAAAAAAAAAAAAGGCTACCCCCATTGCAATTACACGCTATTACGGGGGACCATAGTCAATAGGACCAAATATCGTAAGTAAAAAAGGGTTAAACATATAAGGAGTAGGTTTTTATTTTTATCTTAGGTCCTATTAACTGTGCTCCCCCGTAATAGTTCGTCACTCCCTGTTTACTTCCGATCTCCGCTCCACCACCTGCCGCGCGCCCTAGCTCCGCCCTTCTTTCTTTGTTCTGTGTTGCAGTGAAGTTACACGCTCGCTCGTCGATCGAGGCGCACGTCACAGGTATAGGCGAGCGAGCGGGTAATTGGACTCCAACATATACAGAACAGAGTAGGAAGGGTGGAGGTAGGGTGGCAGGTGGTGGAGTAGAGATTGGAGATAAGCAGGGGGTAGGTACAGAAGGGCGTCAACTGGTATTGAGTAGTTACTACACGGACTTTGCGAAAAATATAGGTTTATTTTTTATTCCTTATTTGTGGTTTTCGTTCGCTCGCTCGCTCGTTCGTTCGTTCGTTCGTTCGTTCTCGTTCTTCTTCTTGTTCTTCTTTTTCTTCTCGTTGCTCTTCTTCTTCTTCTTCTTCTTTTTCTTCTTCTTGTTCTTCTTGTTCTTCTTGTTCTTCTTGTTCTTCTTGTTCTTCTTCTTCTTCTTCTTCTTGTTCTTCTTCTTCTTCTTCTTCTTCTTCTTCTTCTTCTTCTTCTTCTTCTTCTTCTTCTTCTTCTTCTTCTTCTTCTTCTTCTTCTTCTTCTTCTTCTTCTTCTTCTTGTTCTCCTTCTTCTTGTTGTTCTTCTTGTTCTTCTTCTTCTTCTTCTTCTTCTTCTTCTTCTTCTTCTTCTTCTTCTTCTTCTTCTTCTTCTTCTTCTTCCTCTTCTCCTTCTTCTGTTTCTTCTTCTTCTGCTTCTTGTTCTTCTTCTTCTTCTTCTTCTTCCTCTTCTCCTTCTTCTTCTTCTTCTGCTTCCTCTTCCTCTTCTCCTTCTTCTTCTTCTTCTTCTTCTTTTTCTTCCTCTTCTCCTTCTTCTGCTTCCTCTTCCTCTTCTCCTTCTTCTTCTTCTTGTTCTTCTTCTTCTTCTTGTTCTTCTTCTTCTTGTTCTCCTTCTCCTGCTTCCTCTTCCTTCTTCTTGAGAATTTTCATGACTGACCGGTTGGTTGAAGCTCCCGTGCTGCACTTTTTCGGACGGCAAACGCATGAACCGTAGTAAGGAGGCCCTTTATATGCCGACTCGGTTCGGGGTGTCTACCTTTGACGCTTTCGTAGTGATCTTCAGTTTCTGTTTATTTTGCCGATCGTCGTTTTTTGCGATTGCCGCACTGGCGGATGGCAAACACAATACATAGAAATCTCCCCACCCCCCCCCCCCCCCGGCCCTTTCCCCATGGTCATACGACTACGGCCATGCATGATATCGAGTACACCCCCCATCACCTCCCCTCCCCTTCCCCCCTCCTACCCCCCATCTCTATGACCCAGAGCACCATCCTGCAACCCCACAGCGTACGTTGATGCCTGATATAGAGCACGCTGCTAAGCTGAGAATCACGCTAACCCCACGTAAGCTTACGGACCTCGGGACACGTTGGAAAGCTGAAAATCATCGCAACACGCTCAACTCGGCCCCAGACTAGATAGATACGTTGAGATAGACGCGTTGTGATGGCTTCCCTCTCGGCGGTGCAGTGTGTCCTCGACGTATACGCGGTGTTGGTTCTTGACGCT
This sequence comes from Nereocystis luetkeana, assembly GCA_031213475.1. NCBI lineage: Eukaryota > Phaeophyceae > Laminariales > Laminariaceae > Nereocystis > Nereocystis luetkeana. The sequence goes on along the minus strand of JARUPZ010000034.1, from coordinate 4,330,726 downwards.
GTGCGATGGATCACGGGGGGTGCACTCATGTCATTCATGGCGATATGTCACACCAGCGCGAGGTCTCGGGCTGGCCCCGAGACTGGTCTCACCCGTGGTTGCTTAGAGTTTCTCGAGGCAGAGCCTCGTGCTAGCTCCGCCGAGCTCAGCTCCGCACGTGTTTCCCGCACACTTTCAGTTGTTATGGCTTACAACGAGGTCGATTGTGACGGTCGGCGATACGTATTGGTCGATATATGGCATCCTTCGGCTCGCTGGGTGGTATCAAGAGACACCGAGTAGGTTACCTTGTCGCATTCTTTTTTATTTTTCGCCGGGAACGCTCCCCCTTCCTCCTAATTTTCACCACGGGCGTTAGGTTCCCGCCAAAAGGCAGATAGACCCTACGCCGTACGCTGGTTCGGACAGCCGTCGTGCATCTCAACATCGATGCGCGCGCCCTGCTGCAAGCCCCCCCCCCCCCCCCCCCCTGCTAGACGCATAAACTACGGGGTCGGCACTAGGCCAGCATCCCGGTCTATGAGCCCGGCGACGACAGCGTGGTCGCCCTCCTCCTCGACTTCCGACGCGTTCTACGATAGAGGTAGCCCTATTTCCTCTTCTTTTGTTTTTGCTGAAAAAGACGGGGGTTCCTTAACCCAAAATCGTCGGGATGCCAATCTTGTTTCGAAAAAATGACGTTCTTGCATTCTTGGGCCATGGGATTATTCATCGGGATGCAATTCGATTTTTGCTGAATTCAGTTTTCGGATGAGGTATATATATAGATGGAGCTCCTTGAGTGAGGAGCCTCAGAAAATTCAGGGTGAACCTCTTCCCGTCGGTATATCCTCCCTCCAGCCCCGCGCATGTGAGCGCCGTATGACCATAGACCCTCGCATTCCCGAACAGTGCCGGGACGGAGCACGCCGGGTTTGCACCGACCAAGAACGGCATTGCTTGCACCAAGCGCGAAGCGAAACGTGAGATGTTTTGGGCGAGTCGCATGAAGGGTGAGCTGCATCCTACTATAGTTACCGCCTGCGAGGCGGACTTGCATATGGCATGGGTGACAGTTTCGAATGAAGTTGATTTTCGTTCTGGTGTGGCCACTTCCAGAGACAATGACAACATGCGTCAGGGGAGAGGGGGGGGGGTATTAGCTACAGAGTTAGTTTAGCAGCCCAAACTTGAACTTTCACTCATAAACTGGATCACCGTCGTGCCCTCAACGAAGTGCGTTCGAGTGCCGTTCTCAGCTCGCTTCTCTTTTGTATTTGTGACGAGAGGGAGAGAGAGAGAGAGAGAGAGAGAGAGACAGAGAGAGAGAGACAGAGAGAGAGAGACAGAGAGAGACCAGTCGGCACCGGCGCAGACGGCACCCCCGCCCGGCAGGCGGGGTTTGACTCACCAGACCGAGCGTCTGCGTGCTGGCCATCGGAACTATATACTCGTGGTAGTACCGGGCGGGGGTGTGAGGGATTTATAGCCCTTCGTCGTGGCTGGGAAAGGGCGTTCAACGTCCTGCACACATTTCTGCTTCGTGCTGCTGGCATGGTGATGCACCAGACTCTTCCAAAGCCTATTACGGGGGACCATAGTCAATAGGACCAAATATTGTTAATAGTAAAAATAGATAAATATGTATGTTTGTATGTATACCATAGGTATACCATAGGTCCTATTAACTATGGACCCCCATATTTACTACCACGGCAGACCACCGCGTCAAAGAGCGGGTTCCCCCCAAAAATATGCGCGCTTATACTTGGTTGGGCACTTTTTTTTTACCAGGTGCATATTTTTGAAGCAAGTTTCCGAGTAGTTTCCAGCAAAACTAACAGGAATTTAACTCAGAGGGCCATTTGTCCGCTTTGCTGCGAGTGGCCTGCTCTACCCTGGCTATACAAAGGGTATGCTGAGACTTTTTTGTTGCGAGTAGAGACTATGAGGCGCTTGCTCTACCCCCTGGCTACATAAAAGGTGATAAAAAGGTGATAAAAGGTACCAAACACCTATTTTTCGCGTTTGCTTGATGTCGTCGAGAGCACGCGGTCGAATATTTTACCCAAAAGTTTTTTTTTTTTTTTTCTCATCCCATTTATTATCTTCGCACATCTTTTCTACTCTCTCTCCTTCCAACTCGTAACTCAGATCCGGGGTCACATAGCAGGCTAGGTACAACATGATCACTAATGTTATTTCCCTTGCCATCCGACAATGTGCAGCATGGTCATGATCTTCAACATTGATCACTCATCACTTTCCTGAAACAAGAAAACCTCGGGAACAAAAGGAAACCCACGCACCAAGTCTACCTCCCTTCTATGCCTAACTTTCTACCAGTATTCAATACTGTAATACCATTTAATGCACGTCGAGTATATTCGAACGAAAGGAAGGGCCGTTTTGTGGTGCTGTTGTTGATTTTGTTTTTCGATGTTGTTGTCGACGTTAGCTTTTTGATGTTGTTGATGTTATTGTTGTTGATGTTTTGTTGTGGTTGATGTTGTTGTTGTTGTTGTTGTTGCTGCTGTCGTTGTCAGTGCTGCTGTTGTTGATGTTGTTGACGTTTGTTGTTGCTGGTGCTGTTGTTGATGCTGTTGTTGATGTTGTTGTTGATGTTGTTGTTGGTGGTGGTGGTGGTGCTGCTGCTGCTGCTGCTGGTGACAGTGGAGGCCTTACTTCGGGCGGGCACAGCGGCTTGCAGCGGTTACAACAGCAGCAGCTGCAACGACCGCAGCAAACATTGTTTTACAGCTGGCGGCTAAAAGAAAGCCATACCCCGCCGGCCAAGAGCAGGGCTCATTCACGATGCCGGCATGTTATTTTCCGCCAGGAGTTCAGGTCTGATAGGTGACACATCTTCCAAGTGGCTGAAGGCATTAACTTCTGTGTATTCCCATTATTTGTATGTGAACGGTAATAAATACGACTATTAATAGAACAACCGTCATATGCACTCCTCACCTTGCCGGGGGGGCAAACGAAATATTGATGGGTCTGAGGTACGGCGGGCGGCAGCAAGCAGACGGTCATACTAATAGTGTACTATTACGGGGGGCCATAGTAAATAGAACAAAAATCTATGTTAGTAAAAACATCGAAAATACATACCTGGTAGGTTTTTGTGAGCACTGTGGGCCCTATTTACTACCAGGTATGTAAGTTTGCCTAGAATGGTGGGTGTAAAAGGCAAAGAGCCTTCGTAGGGGTATTCGTGGGTCCAGAAGGACGGAAGAGAGACTTTTAACCCTTTTAGAACGCCAGTCCCGTTGTGGGGAGAAACCAGTCAAATTCCAAGTAGTTTGCCCCCAAAACGAGACTGCACCACTACAAGGGTTAACTAACACGGGGGACCGTAGTAAATAGGACCAAATATTGTCAGCAAAAAAAGGGAAATGCACACCAGGTAGGCTCTTGTGGTTACCGTAGACAGCAGCTATTACGGGGGGGCCTAGTAAATAGGGCCTGCGGTAGACACAAAAACCTATATATTGCCCTTTTTTTTCTAGCGACATTTGGTCCTTTTTACTATGGCCCCCCGTACTGCAGTAGAGAGAAAGACATGTCGTGCCCGCAGTTTTCTGATTATAGTCATATATTTCGTGCATAATATTCTTCTCTACTTTTCCTCCTCTTTGATCGAAAATTTGTCGAAATAAAACACGCCCTGAACACAAACGTTTCGGTCATTTTTTTTTTATGTGCCAATATGTGCGTACTTCGTGTTCACTATTATTATTTATTTCGCCATCCGACAATAATGTGCAGCATGATCTTCAACATGGATCACTCATAACTTTCCCGAGAGAAGAAAACCTCGGAAACAAAAGGAAACCCATGCACCAAATCTACCTCCCTTCTATGCCAACTTTCGGCTTGTCTACTCTATTTGCTGTATTTGCTTTTCTTTAAAGAGAGAGTATCGTAAATAAAACATGAAAGAAGTAGACACAGAGGGTAGATAGACTCGGTGTATAGTTTCCTTCGTAGCACCCACGGAGATGTCTTCTTTCAGGAATGTTTCGATTGATCAACGTGAAAGCTCATGCTGCACATTGTCGGATGACAAGCCTAATAATAATAATAATTAGTATTTAAGGAGTGCTTAAGGAGGGGAGGGGATGACATATGAGATGGAGGGATGTTGGTTGTAGTATTACGGGGGACCATAGTTAACGGGACCTGCGGTCTAGATGAAAACCTAAATATGTAACCATTTCTATTAACAGTATTTGGCCCTATTAACTATGGTGCCCCGTAATAGAGTTCATGTGCGTCACGTCGGTTTTGATTTGTCGTAATATAAAACTGCCGCGCTTTTGATCTGGTGAGTTCTTTGCTTTCTGTTCCTTAGTCTTTCACTATGCTTGCCTTCTGACAATATAGCGTAGATGCCATTCCAATACAAACCTACTATCCTTCCGTAAATCAGCAGCATTCCTGTTGCACATTGTCGGATGGCAAGCATAATATTATTAGTAATTATTACTAGTACAGTACCATCATTCCTGAATACTCGACGGAATTTTGCACATATTACAGTCCCCCTTAACCCTATTAGAACCGCAGTCCAATTTTGGGGCCAAACCATTCATATTCTAAGTGGTTTGTCCCGAAAACGGGACTGCGGTCCTAAAAGGGTTAATAACATATAAAATGAACTGATGTGGGGAATGGAAATTAATTGGAAAACGACTTTTACGGTTGACCATAGTTAATAGGACCTATGCTAAACATACAAAGCGACATCGTTAACCATTTTTACTAACAATATTTGGTCCTATTAACTATGGTCCCCCGTAATAGCAGAGACGCGTATGAGTAATACTGCTGATTTACGGAAGGATATTCGGTTTACAGTGGATGACATCTACGCTATATCGTCGGAAGGTAAGCATAATTATAATAATAATTATGGTTACTCTGCAATTCCCAACCGACGTTTCACCAATTAAATCTGAGAGAGTGACACATTAACACACGCCTCACCAAGCCAATCTAATCACGTGACGAAAATCCTTTCAACTGGTGTTCCCCCTCATAAAAATATCGATTCTTGTTTTGTTTGCCATCCGATAATGTTGTAGGGTGAGTGCCAACAACCAAAAACATGATGGAATAACAGAAAGTTTAGGCAAACAAACGAAGATCAAAAGCGTGGAGCCATGTTTCCAACAAACAAACCAAACCTGCACAAAAAACTGCCGTAATAAGAGGCAACCTACTTGTTCCCCTCCCCTCTCAATTGTTATTGACACCAGAAGCCGCAAATCCACCATGTATGGCAAAAAAACTGCCTCAGAAGCGCCAGAATGTAACGATGCTGTTATGATGAGGTAGGGGTTTCGTCACGAAACTGTGAGGCGTTGTTTTTCCCGATGGTGAGAATATTTCGGGCTTCGGCTCACGGCGGCCACCACCCCGACCCGTAGCTCTAACTCTTACCCTACCCCCTTGTAGACGAGAGGCCTGCTCTGATTGGCTGGTGTGCCAGCTTGGCGTAACGCGTTGTGCTAGGAAAAGGCTTTATTTTGCTGTTCGGGCACTTCTAAGAGAGTTTGCCATACGCACATGGCGGATTTACGGCGGGCGGCAGAGTGGAAACCCCCATGCGCGTGTATGTGTGGCGGGAAAAAAGTGTTAAGGAGAGGCGATGCGGTGCTATTATCAACCAGCGTGCAACGATACGATCGTCATCATCATCACCATCATCATCACCATCATCATCATCATCATCACCATCATCATCGTCATCATCATCATCATCACCATCATCATCGTCATCATCATCATCATCACTATCATCATCATCATCATCATCATCATCATCACCATCATCATCGTCATCATCATCATCATCACCATCATCATCGTCATCATCATCATCATCACCATCATCATCATCATCATCATCATCATCATCATAACCATCGTCATGCTTCGCGCATGTCACCTTTATAGCTCCTTGCGTTCGACGTGTTTCAGACGCGCACACCCTACACCCCCAGCCGCTCAGGCTGTCACCGTCCCAAAATATGTATATGCCTTCGACATCTACTACTTATCCCCTCTACGTTTGTTGAAAGGATTGCCACCCTGGGCTGGGTATTCGATCCATTTGTATCCCTATAGCTCAGCAGGTAATACCTTCACATCTGGCGTCGTCGGCAGGACTCGAACCTGCACGTGAAATCACAATGTGTTTGGACCTTTTGATCCCATAGAGGATATTCTGTCCAAGTACCACGACTACTTCTCTTAGTATTAATACTACTACTACTACTACTACTACTACTACTACTTACTACTACTACTACTACTACTACTACTACTACTACTAGTACTATCTACTACTACTACTACTACTACTACTACTACTACTACTACTACTACTACTCCTACTACTACTACTACTACTACTACTGCTACTGCTACTGCCTTTGCTTCCCGACCTCGCTGTGTGCGCAACATGATGAGCTTTAACGTTGACCCCTCTCAAACGCGGTACCCAAAACAACAAAAACCAAGAAGGGAAAAAAAAACTCTTACACACAAAGTCTAACTCCCTCTTATATGCCTACTTCCTGCTCAACCTCGGTCTATTTCAGTTGCTGCTGCCCTTGCTCCCCTTCCTCCTCACCAACTGCGCTTCTAATAAATTGCAAGCTCAGCTCCTAGGCATTGTCCAAGCTCCACACCCACGCGTAAGGTGTGGTCTGCTACCCCCCCCCCCCCCCCCCTCCCATTTTGGTCGGTGAAAACCCGACGTGCTCCGTCCCGGCATTGTAGGGATGCAAGGGTCTATGGTCATACGACTACGGCCATGCATGAGATCGAGTACATACCTCCTATCGAGTACACCCCCCCCCCCCCCCCCGCTCCCATCCTTATGCAAGAAAATCCGCCTCACAAGCGGCTCCTAGTGGGATGCAGCTTACCCTTCATGCAACTCGCCGAGCATCTCACGGCGCCTTGCAAAACTTGGTGCAACCACTGATTGCAAACCCGACGCGCTCCGTCCCGGCAATGTGTAAGGGTGCGAGGGTTTATGGTCGTACGACTACGGGCCATGCATGATATCGAGTACATCCCTTCCCCCCCCCCTCCCAATATATACTAAACCACAGTTATTTTCCTCATGAAACAAACACCTTGCAATTGACCGACCACATTGCCAAAAGAGAAGGAGCACCAAGCGGCACGTAGACATGTTGGTATCGTGAAGGATAAAAACCGGTACAAATTGTGCGGGGATCGTTGGCCAAGCTTTCGACAGCGAAGGTCTACTCGGGAGCATTAGTGGGGTAGCTACCCATGGCGAAACGTACACACGACGGAAAAAGCGACGTACGAGGCATCCCGATGTGTGAGCAAATACTTTGTGCCATGCAAGCCATCCTTGAACCTAGCACGGTACAAAAATGACCTCGCTGGGAGAAAGTAACCAGTACAGGAGCGGGGCAAGAAAATGGAAGATACGATCGTGGGACGCAAGGATGGTTGCCGTGCAGATCGCCTGACACAAACAAACGCGAGCCACGGTGTTGAACTTGGCTCCAGGCTACGAGCCCGTGTTGGAGACACTATTTAGTGTGGTGCGCCTGCCAAAGAACTGAGAGACACCAGACCCTCCACGAGTACGAGGGTTGGGAAGTCCCAGTAACTTGAACACTTCCCACTGACGCGCTCTACGATAGAGGAAGCATTTCCGCTAAAATGTTTTCTGAATGACGGGTCTCCTTAACCCAAAATCGTCGGAATGCCAATCGGGTTTCGAAAAAGGGCGTTTCGGTATGCTTGGCAATGGGATTGTTCACCGTGATGCTATTTCATTTTTGCTGAAGTCAGTGCTCGGGTAAGGTACGGAGCTCCTGAATCGAGGAGCCTCAAGAAATTCAGGGTGAACCTCTATCGCACAGCTCTTCCACTACAAGTATGAGCACAAACAAGCTGGAGATATTCTCGGAAGAGATTAGGAGAAAGACGGTGTGACAGGGTGGGTGGAGAAAGAAAGATTGGCAGGGTGAAGCACTATTACGGGGGACCATAGTTAATAGGACCTATGGTGTACATAAAAAACTATATATTTGAACATTTTTACTAACAATATTTGGTCCTATTAACTATGGTCCCCCGTAATAGTATAGTGCTGATATTTGGAAGCCCTAGGGACATGAAGAGGATTGAGTTCAAGAGAGAGTGCGACGAAGCAGGACTGCACTGCCTTGCAATACGGAACGTGGTGCGGAAGGGAGAACACTTTCGGGTCAAGCTAAAGCCGAAAGCGAGCGTGGAGTGGCAGAGGATAGAGGCAGAAAAAGTGTCGGCATGGGTTAGAAGACTGGGATGGAGAGTGTGTACAGCTAATGGACTAGCGAAACTAAGGCGTAGTCCTAGGGTGAACGAAGGTAAGGGGAGGCAGGAAACAGCAAGTGGCTCGAAGGGAATGGGGGAGAAACGTAGGGGCGCAGAGCAAGCAGACAAAACCAGAAACGGAAGCGGAAAGAAAGCTCAAGAGGTAATAGAAATACTCGTAGCGACAACGGAGAAGGAACAACAGACAAGAACAGAGCAGATCGTAATGATACGAAAAAAAGGCCGAGAGTAGGATCATGGACCGTGTGTGGACTCGCCACGGAAGAGCGCAAAAGGGTAAACAAAAGTAAGTAAGCGCGACCTAGACATAGTGAGAATTCAACAGTCGTCGGAGAAAGAGGGGGGGGAAATAGCATGCAAAGTTGGAGAGTACGCATGGGTAGGGGAAAAGAAGAAGGGACAGAATGGCAAGAATAGGGGGGCAGGGGGCGTAGGGTTCCTGGTCAAAGAATACCTGTGCGATATAATAGAGGCGATCAAAGACACTAAATTCGACGAAGTGGCCAACAATGCAGAGCAATTTTCCGAGCTGTTGAAAATAATAGGTACAATGAAGAACGATTTAAAATATATACCTGGAAAATATTGTTTGCCTTCTGACAATGTGCAGGGCGTTATTCATTCAAAATGAAAAAGCTGACAGAATTCGTCGAACACCACCAACTTCAGCCAACCAATTCTCCTTCCCTGCGTATGCTCACTTGAACACGCACCACCACCATTTGCCGAGATGTTTAACCTACTATGTACCTATACGCCATGCGTCCTACTCCGCATCTACATTCCACCCCCACGCCATGGGAAGTAGTCCTCCCTCCTCCTCCCTTCTCCCCCTGCGGCCTCGCGGTCTCGCAGGGCGAGCTTATACCGGTGCACTCTGCGCGAGATCGCGACCTGGGTGGTCACCGATATGACCTGGAAAAGATGCTTCTTACAAACCCCTTTTCTTGCCAAAGATCCCCCGTCCGTTCCTCCAACGATGCTCGCCGCCAGCTGGTCGATGGAAACGCTACCTTCCTTCCCGAGGCGTCCAAAGCTTTCCACCGCGAGGGTGACAAGTTTATGGCTGCGCTCGTCGAAGGACACTTGTCTTGCACGAGCGTAGTGGTTGCGCTTTCGCGCCTCAGAAGTGGAGGCTGCTGATCCGTCTCAATCAGCGCTGCCAGCCCGCATGTGGACTCTCGCTTGGGGGTCTGCGTGCGTGATGTCGAGGAGTATCGCCTTGTTGAGCGGTACTCTGATGACGTAGCGTCTCGGAGGCCTCCCCTCTCGATCACTATATCCATGCGGAGGTTTCTGTCGGCGTTGAAGGGCGCTCCGCTCTCCATTTGACGGCGGATGGACAACCGCTTAAAGGTGCGGGACAGCGCGTGGACTAGCGGCTGATGCTGGTTGACCTGCGCGCCTGTTCGGTGGCATGTGCGCGCGTGACGTGTGGTGACATCCGTCGCTTCGCAGCAGGGGCACCTCGCCGGTATGGGCCCCTCCATTCCCAGGAAGCGCCGCCCCATAGACACGAACTCCGAAGCCGGTATGATAGGCCTTGCACGCAAACAGGCGACAGCTAGGCTCCGTTGCCGAGCCTTGGCAAGACCTCTGGTTTAGAACCCCCTGAACACGTCGTTCCGATCCGACGGGCCTGCTGCCTCGGGGAGCTGGTCCAGAGAAGCAACGTACCGTTGATACCGTACCCGGTTTACCTGCTGCCCCAGCTTGTGTTGCGCCTTGTGGGAGCTGATCGTTTGGGCGTCATGTGCCGGCAGTACCTCCACATCATACAGTCCTGAGCCTCCTTTCTCATTTCCGCGGAACGCCCTGTTCCTCCAGCTTTCCGGGACCACGTTTGCCATTGCCTCCTCCGATACCCCACGGATGTCGCGAAGGTCCCTGACGCAGCTCCATATGCGGCGAACGAGGTCCGAATTGGGCAACTCCCTTCGGACTTTTTCCCCTATTGGACCGGAGAGGTCAGCGAGGACCTCTGGCACCGCCGCCACTAAGCTCCCGATAGACGCTAACATTCTCCTTGATTCACCAACCCCCCCGGCCCCTATGGAGAGGCTCGCCTGCGCTTTCTGGTGGGGCTGTAGCGTCAACCGGTTCGCCGAGCATCCGTCCGCAAAGAACGGCGATTCGTCCGCTGTCCCTGGAAGCTCGAGAAGGCGCTCGAGCATCCACATTGCGCTAGTGTCTGCCCGCTGACACGCGCGGGTAGCGACAGCTCCGGGTCCATTACCCGCTCAACGTCGGAGGTTCGCTGCACCATTGAACTGGTGGCGATGAGGTTCGCCGACTGTTTGTCCGGCATGCGCGGCAGGATGCGCGCGAGTTGCTCTGCTCCCCCATCATCTCGGACTACCTCCACGGCGCTGTTCACCGCGAATGCATCAGTGCCTATGGGCACGCCAACCACCTTTATCCCACCCCCTTCCGCAATGCGAACACCGATGCTCCCCAGAAGTGCTATCTCTTCCGACGTAAGCACATGCCCTTTCGGAGGCAAAGCAACCGTCTTTCTGGGGTTGATATTGAGAGGGGTGATGCAGGAACTGGGATAATGAAAGGATGGGAGCATTTGATCAAGACCACAGTAACTAAGGCAATAGAGAAGAAGTTGAAGGGGTGTGCAACAGAGCAGCAGCAAAATGGTGGGATGAGAAAATCAAAGAGGCCGTCGGAGTAAGGAGAAAGGCACACGCAAGACATGCATCGAGTAAAACTGGGGCACAGGAGGGATATGCTTAAAAGCTGGAAATAACAAAAAAGAAATGGTAGAAGAGAAGAAAAATAAAGGGATATGGAAAGGCGTACAGTAGTAAATAAAACGAATACATGGAGATTTTGAGGGCGGGATGAGGCAGATGACGGTAAACTAGAGATGGAGGGGATTCTGGGCAAGCAAGCAGGAGAGGCACACACGGGAATAGCTACCTTCAGAGTAGCACATAGAACGGTAAAATGATTATAGTACTTCGAAGGGGCAGAGATAAGCACTATATTTTGGGGGGCCACATTAAATAGGACCTTCGGTTCACACTAAAACCTATATATTTCGCTATTTTTAGTAACAATAACTTGACCTATTTACTTGTGGTCTCCCGTAATTGTGTACAGCATCACTGTAAAGGCTGTAACAATGTTGCCAAAATCAGGAGTACCAGATTCATTTGGGTCAAAATCAGGTACATACCAAAACCAAGTAAAAAAACGCGCGCCGCGAGCGGTGTTTTGCCCATGAAAATCATTTTTAAAAAAGCACGCGCCTAAAGCATTATAAGCGTGCCACATGGCCTCGAAAATCTGATTTGTTTTGTTTTCTTTAGGATATAGGTACCAAGGGCTCGACTTGGACCTGCAGAGAGTCTCCAGGCTTCGTTTGCTTCGCCACGGCGAGAGCGCCAGAGTACTCTGGCGCCCCCCCCCCGTTGACAGCTTTTTAAAGCTTTTAGACCATCCTCGCGGAACCGCCTGCTCGGGACGAAATCAACTATGTGGCCGGACCAAACCTGAGACCACCTCGACGCGGGGTGGTGCAGACGAAATGTCGTGTGTCCAAGTTGCTGTACAGACTACTGTGACCATACTGCTTGCTGTAGAAAACAAAGTACACATCACAACAACTAACTGAAGCGCATCGCACACCCGATTACGGGTGACCATAGTTAATTAATACCATGGTACCAGGTACCAGGTAGGACCTATGGTATATATATATAAAAACCTACCGGGTATATATTTCACCATTTTTACTAACACAATATTTGGTCCTATTAGCCCTTTTAGAACCGCAGTCCGCAAGTGGGGACAAACTACTCAAATTTAAAGTTGTTTGCCTCCAAAGCGGGACTGCGGTTCTAAAGGGTCCCCCGTAATAACTGAATAAAAAAGTGAAACTAGCGTACGCATGTGTGCATGGCATGTATGAGTACGTACTTACGTACGTACCTGGTACGACAGTGCGAGTACAGAGTTTATACGAGATAGATACAAGAATTTCAACCGAGGGAGCGCACAGACGCACACGGAGAGAAAAAAACAGTGTACGTATCTATGACCTCCCTGATTGGTTCAAAGTTTACCAAAATCACAGTTGAAAGCTACTCTGTAGACAGGGTATAATATTACGGGGGACCATAGTTAACAGGACCTATGGTATACATAAAAACCTATATGTTTAACCATTTTTACCAACAATATTTGGTCCTGTTAACTATGGCCCCCCGTAATAGTAAAGTCAGGTATACCTGGTACCTCGGTAGTTTCGATCCTAAACCAGTTACGATGCGATGTCAGCCAGGCCAACAAGACGTCTCCCGGGGGGGGGGGGGTTATACTTCTTTTTTTTTTAGTATATTACCTGATTTTCGCCGAAAAGTGGCCAGATATACCTGATGTTGGGGAAAACCCTCACTATCTGCAAGCTGCAAGCAGTACGAACGCCCACAGCCAACGGAACTTTCGACCCAGAATTTGAGAAGGAAATCAACGCGTGGGCAGAGGCGTACGTATCATATATATATATATATATATATATATATATATATATATATATATATATTAATAGATGCATCAGAAAGGGGAGACAACAGCAGTGAGTGGCGTTCGGAAGGATTACAGAGAGAGTTCACAAGGAAGGAAGGGAAGAAGTAAATCGGTAAACGGTGGGGGTGCAAGTGAGTACAGGCAGGGAAGGAGAATTGGTTCGATGAAGTTAGTGGTATTCGATGAATTATGTCAGCTTCTTCAGTTTGAATGAATAACGCCCTGCACATTGTCAGAAGGCAAATAATAATATATATATATATATATATATATATGTATATATATAAGTGTAAACTTGATAATAGGAAGGGTGCAGGGGCAGACCAATTATAGTGCACGAATTTATCAAGTACAGGGGGAGAAGGAATGCTTGGGCCACTTCTTTATAAATTACGCAGTCGGATTTGCAGTCAGTTGGAAACGGTGCTATCGGCACGTTCGCACGAGCTTTAGCCCCGAAAATGTGTGGCCTTACCATGATGATGATGGTGGTTATGTTGTATAACTGGATATGGAAAAACCAGTACGGACCTCGGAGGTGGAGAGAAGAGGAGTAGAATTAAAGTTATTCAAGAAAGGAGATAAGGCTGGCACGGGAACTATGGAGGGATCACGCGCTACTAAGAACAGTATAGGCGAAACATTTTATATTAATTTGCCTTCCGACAACGTACACTTTGTAAGATTTTGAAGGATAATAATAATGGGAACAATGATGGACAAGGAAGCAGACTCACTATTATTACAGGAGACCATAGTTAATAGGACCAAATATTGTTGGTAAAAAAGGTGAAATATATAGTTTTTTATGTATACCATAGGTCCTGTTAACTATGGTCTCCCGTAATATATATGCGAAGGGCAAAAGCAGGGGTTACGCCAAACCGTAGCTGCTGCGTAGCCCATTTGTACACCTTGGGTAAGGCAATCCAAGGTAGGAAAGACGCGGGGCTAACAACGTACTGTTTCTTTCGAGACAGATGTACAGAAGGCCTACGCACGACACAGCAGTATCGAGAGAAGTGGATTGTGGGGAAGATTGTGGATAACAGGGATCGGAGGAAACACGTGAAGAACAGTGAACAATATGACGGGAATGTGCGTGAATGTGGGAAATATCGAAGGGTGTTGCACAGGGATGTACGTTATCATAGAACCTATGCAAGGTATATTATACTGACGACCTGATAGTAGCAGCTCAGCCGAAGCAGCACAACAGGGAGCCACGGTGGGGGAAGCTACGGTGTCGGGATTGATGTTTGCGGATGACTTCGTGGGGATATCAGAAACACCCGAAGGATTGCAAAAACGAACAGAGAAGACGCTATTATTAATATCGTACACTATTGATAGTAAATGAAGGGTGTCGGCGAACGTATTGAAGTGCGCAGTAGTTGTAGGTAGCGAAGACAAGTTTAACCCGGTAAATTTCAGCTGGAAGTAGGGAGAAGATGAAGTACCGATCGTAGACCAGTATACGTACCTTGGCGTAGATATGGCAAGACACTCTGCTCTTGGGATACACCCAGAGCAATACGTAATAGGAAGGGGTAAAAACACACGTATTGGTAGGCAAGATGGATGCGATACTAACAGACTCACGTGTACACCCTGACACTAGGATCAAGAGATGTATCCTGACGATTGTGATAGGACCAAAGCTAGAATAAATATGCAGGAGAAGTGTGGGAAGGGAACGCGAAGTTCGTGTGAAACAACTGGAAGCAAACAGCAGCTAGAAAAGATACAAGATGCCCAAGTACGACGAGTATTACGGGGGACCATAGTTAATAGGACCTACGGTATACATATAAACCTACCTGGTACATATTTAACCATTTTTACTAACAATATTTGGTCCTTTTAACATATGGCCCCCCGTAATAATAATACAGGCAGTATTGCGAGCAGAAATGGGGGTGTACCCACACAAGACAAATAGAGACATGAGAAAGTTCAAATGGCAATATATAGTACGGTATGGAATATGCCAAAAAAGAGCTTGCCAACCATAGTTGATCGAGCTACAAATAGAGACAATGTCATGAGAAAGTTCAAATGGCAATATATAGTATGGAATATGCCAAAAAAGAGCTTGCCAACCATAGTTGATCGAGCTGTATGGGAGAAGGAAACGACAGGGCGAGCTGGAATAAGGTGGGATAGCGTAGTCGTGAAAGTACGGAAGAATATAGGGGGGAACCAAGGAGCGACAATGTCCGTAGAGAAGTTTGGGAGGTACACGGCAGAGGTAGAATAAAGGATAGAAGAGAAGGGAAAGGCTAGCGCTAAGAAACAAGGTGGAATCGGGGAAACACTTGAGATACATGTGGGGGATAGCGATGAAAACGTATTGCACGGCCCAATGGACTTCACGAATACGCCGAAAGTACGATTTCGTGTAGGGGACCTAGACCTTCCAGAAATAACAAAAAGGTATACCAGTACAGTAGCCAGAAGGGGGAGAATACACGTAGATGCTCAGATGTGCCTGCGTGTGGCAAAGCAATAGAACGTAGGACTCACACGGTAGGAGAATGTGAAATGTACAAGGAGGAACGGGATGTGTCAAAGGGAAGATGAAGGAAATACACGAATGTGACATGGAGGAGTTTTTCACACTAGATAGCAGCTAGAAAACGATCGCCATCCTTGGAGGTAGATGGTACCCGTAGGCGGTCAAACAGGAAGGTGGTAAGATTAGCAAAAAGTTTTTATGTAAGATACGAAAATAACCCAAAGAGCGCCCAAATGTTGGAGAGGTGTGCCAGTTAGGAGTAGGGACGGTGCTCGGTCTCGAAAGGGATGCGTGGGCAATGGTCAAATGACTAAGGCAAGCAACAAACGAGAATCCCCCCCCCCCCCCCCCCCGGGTTTGGAAATGCCTACCAGGTACACCGGTAATTAAATTATATCATTAAAGCTATCAGCCATACGCAAGTCCGCCTCAAAAACGGTTCTCAGTAGGATGCAGCTCACCCTTCATGCGACTCGCCAGACACCTCACGTTTCGCTTCGCGCTTGGTGCAAGCAACGTCTGCCTGGTCGGTGAAAACCCGACATGCTCCGTCCCGGCATTGTAGGGATGCGAGGGTCTATGATCATACGACTACGGCCATGCGTGAGATCGAGCACATATCTCCTATCGAGTACACCCCCCCCGCCCCCCCCCGGGTCCTTCTCGCTTCCTGGCAAGACCCCTGAGCTGGAGCACGTTGCGCGACCCTCTCCGTGAAAAACGGCGACCCGTAGGATCGCGTGATCGTGCTGCGCGGATGTCGCGTACGTGGCCCCCTTTTCGCTCGCTGCATTCATTCCAGACGCACACCCGACACCCCCCCCCCCCCCCTATTGTATATAGGTTGGGTTGGCGTCGGTTGGCAACGACACTGTAAAACATGCCGCTCACCACGTGAGCTAGACAACCAGGGTACCGTTTTTTTTGCTTTTTTTTGGCGGCCGCCCACAGCTGGTTGTCGAGTTAGATCACTTGTGCGAGGTAAAGAACCTTTACTCCGCACAAGTGGAAAAGATCGTGTCACGCAGAGTTCAAGGTAAGGCACCCAAGAGGCAGTTACATAGTACTCCCATTGCTTTCTCTGGAAATGCCTACACCGGAAATTAAATCAACTCATTGAAGCTGTCGTCCATATGCAAGTCCGCCTCACAAGCGGTTCTTAGTAGGATGCAGCTCACCCTTTATGCGACTCGCCAGACACCTCACGTTTCGCTTCGCGCTTGGTGCAAGCAACGTCTGCCTGGTCGGTGAAAACCCGACATGCTCCGTCCCGGCATTGTAGGGATGCGAGGGTCTATGGTCATACGACTACGGCCATGCATGAGATCGAGTACATCTCTCCTATCGAGTACACCCCCCCAACCCCCCAGCCGCACAGGCTGCTCAGTGTCGCCGAAGCTGTGACCGTCATATACGTGTGAGATGTAAAAAGAAAATGAGTGAGAGCTTTCGAAGAGGGGAAACGAAAGAGCTTTTTTTTTTCGTTGGTTGAGAATGGCAACAAAGAAAGGCGCGCGAGTACGCTACTGCGGTATTCGAGGGTATACTCGATTGAAGTCGGACAAAAAAAACACGCGTATAATAATAGAGGCGCAACTCGACGCGAGCCTACGAGGGAACAAAGAGTTGCATTCTCCTCGCGATAACTGTGCGAGGTGCGTACCTTAACGCAGCGAGGGGAGGGAAAGGAGCCTGCTTAGTGACCCTTGGATCTCAGTCGCTACTATTAATATCAGTAGGAGAGAGCAGGAGCAAGAAGAACGAAGATAAGACAATGGATGAAATATATATATATACATATATATATATATATGCTTTGTCTAAGCGCGAAACAGACAATACATATCCATGTCTTCGTCATTGTCTCCTACGAAATCGACCCCAAGAGGGTTACTGTTAAGATCAAGGTCGGGACACTTTGAATCCTCGTGGACAGGTTCGCCTATTAAGTCGGTACTCGTTGGTACGCACGCGTGTTGTTTGCTTTAAAGACAGAAGAAGAGCAGCTTCATTCCTTTATTGCACGCGGTGACTGAGAGCCAAGCTCGTGCCTCGCTGGGAGAACCCATCGTTTTCCATCTAAGATACGCCTCCCAAGTACTACAAATACGATCCCGATACCTGAACCCAGGTGATCACCGGGCTTTCAGCCTCATTCAAAGCAGTACCATAACACTAGCCCACTCTGATGAGCCGTACATACATGCAGAATTAGGGGAAATTCGTGGAAACCCCGATTCCACGAGCTAGAGCATGAGTCGAAGATGCGGGTCCTCAAAACCCACTCCCGCACCTCTGAACAGCAAGGTAATGAAGCCGGCAAGGTATGCCCAGAAAAGAGAAAGAAAGGAAGGCCTAGCCTCAATGGGCAGGAATAAATCGTCAACGAAAGCCATCGCCATGCCACCCGTTTTGAACTTCTGCTATTAACACGAATACGGTGTACCGTTTTCTGGTATACTTATTGATACATATATTGTGTGCGGGCGAGCGGCGGAAAAATACCTCGAGAATCCAGTTAGCCCTGTGACGTCGGCGGATTAATGACCAGCCAGCCCATTCATTGGTCGAATATCATGTGCCGGGACATTTCATGAGTCAACACGCGCACACGCATATATATATATTGCTCTCCACTCTTCGGCTTGATCCTATACCCATACATACCCACGGATTCCACTTGGACCTAAGCCCTCCAGACGAAACCTGGGCGATTAGCCGCCGGCAAAGCCTGCCACAACAAGTACCCGATTGATCCCACGCCGACCAACGTCGAGGGGCGGCGAAAGCCAGCAAACAATAATGTGTTTCCGTGGTTTTCTTCTTTCGGAGTGCTCTTGCGTGATCAAAGTTGAAGCTCATGCTACCCATTGTCGGAAGACAAGAACGTGACATGGGCAGTAACACTTCAGCAGTGGAAAGCTTTGGGCGCCTCGGGGTAGAGGGCAGTAAGTCCATCGACCAGCCGGCAGCTAGTGTGAGGGATGGTGGGTCGATGGGAAGGCAAGGATTGATGAAGGAACGCCTGCTCCAAATCGTCCCGGTGACTACTACACAGGTCGCCATTTCGAGGAGGGTATCGCGATTTGGTATCGTGGCGTTCTTCCTACTCTTCATTTCTTGGCTATGGACTCCAGCTTAGGGGTCGTCAGGAATCCAGAAGGAGCAGGCGGGGGGAGATAACAGACCCGCACCGATGGCGTGGGGATGGAGCTTGGATGCTGCTTAGGATTTTATAATAGAACTAACGAGTACCATATACATATTAAGATGTAGGAGGGAGCAAAGACAGCACATAGAGTATCGTAGATAAAACGTAAAAGAAGGCAGGCATAGAAGATAGATATACCTTGTGCGTAGGTTTCCTTTGTATGCAGGGATTTCTTCTTTCAGGAATGTTTTGATTGATCAACGTGGAAGCTCATGCTGCACATTGTCGGAATGTGCAATAATTTTGGCAATTTCTCTCGATTGATGATGTTCGTCAAGCTTTTCCTTGAATAATCTTGAAACGTGAGTGTTCCACATACAGCAGTGAGAATGAATGTTTACATATTTACGGACGTGTTTGTGCTTGGCGCCTAAAGCCGACCTCCCGACCCGAACCCTATGACCCTAACCCTAACCCGAACCCTATACTATATCCAGCGTTTTTTGGGTTGATTCGGCCAGCTTGGATGCTGCGCTTGGAAAAACTCTATTACGTGGGACTACAGTAAATTGGACCAAATAATGGAAGTCAAAATGGTAGATAAATATGTATCTGGTAGGTTTTGTGTGTACCGTAGGCCCTATTTACTATTATGTCCCCCCGGAAGTGCAGCTGATGTTACCGGGTGGGACCCGCAAAATCTGCACGGTCTTATAGGGCACATGTTTCCTGGGTTGGATATGTACTACCAATACAACAGCAATATGCAGATCCTGTATGCACAACACAACACAACGGCAGGTACAAGGAACTAGATGATCTAGATGATCTATCTGTAGATGATTTAGATCATCTGTGCACTCTCTTCTTCTACGCCCAAAACTAAAAAAAAGTTGGTCGCGTCGAGTATCCGTACCCCCCGCTATTATTATTCTGCTTGCCATCCGACAATGTGTGGTGTTGTTCTAAAAAAGGCTATTACGGGGGACCATAGTAATCAAGAACTAATATGGTATACACAAAAACTTTTCATATTTACCTATTTTTAACCAACAATATTTGGTCCTATTCACTATGGTCCCCCGTGATAAGAGGAAGAGGAAGCAAAGAATTCTCCAGAACAAAAGCGCGGCAGTATCATACGACAAACCAAAACCGATGTAACGCACATAAAGACACCACAACCAACATCCCTCCATATCATCCGAAAAATAACCACTCCCCTCCTTAAGAACCCCCTGAGGAGTATCTACCAAAACCTCGCTGCCCATCAATATGGTTGCGCACACGCGCGCATTAGCATTCACGTGCTCGGCATCCTCAACCACGCTATGGGTGAGCACAGGCCGAACCGAGAGTCGGCGACGCCGAACTCGCTCCTACGGGCGATCAAGCTATGGTACCTCATGCCAGCCCTGCTCCACTCACCGGACGGCCGAATCAAGAGGCGACAGAGGTTCGCGTTGGTGGAGAACGGGGATATAGTGCTTCTGCTCCCATGGCAGATAGCATTCACCAGGGGAGGGGACCTGAGGCGACGGGATGCCGCCCAAGAAGATTCGGAGGAGACGAAGCTTGAACGGGCGTCGTCGGCGTGTCGCCACGCGGGAGGGGTCAAAGTGGCAGCTCGCAACCTGCTAGCAGAGCCACGATCAGCTGGAAACGAAACGACGTGGAGCACACTGGTGGCCAAGTTTCCCTCCGAAGATCGCGCCGCGGCGGTGGCTGCGGTGTTGGCGACCGCCACCGAGGTGGAAGATGGAAACACCCCTCCGTGGCGCCCTGACGATGAGTACGCCTCCGAGGTGCTCTTCGACGTCATCAGCTCCCGCAGTGCCCTTTCAGGCCCCGGAAACGACGGTCCATTATCCACACCGACATCGGGCGGGAAGAGTTCGGAAAGGGCATGACAGCCTTCTGGCGGAGAATCGTCGACGAGCCGGACGCGTTCCCACCAGCATCCTGGCAGCTCTTCTTGCAGTCGAGCCTCATTGCCTTTGGGGAAAGTGCCGGCCGGTTTGCGTGGGCATGACATGGAGGCGGCTCATCACCGCGGGGGCTATGCGACAGTGGTGGTCGCGGTTGAAGGAGGTCAACCGAGAGGTGAGGCAGTTTGGGGTCGCCGTACCCGGAGGAGTGGAGCATGCGGGGCTGAGGGCTAGAACGTAACACGAGACGGGCAACTGGGTCGTCTTCACGGACTGCTCCAACGCCTTCAACACGGTTAAACGGACGGCGGTGCTTGAAGAGGCGGCCAACTGCATTCCAGCGCTCACGACGTTTGTGGCGAAGTGCTACGGCACAAGACCCGCCGACGTGTATTTCCGGATGGACTCAGGGGAGACCAGGACGATCGCTTGCTCCAGCGGTGTCCAGCAAGGGGACCCCATGGGGCCGGCAATGTTCTGTCTGGCGTTGCGACCGGGGCTGAAGCGTCTCCGACAGGAGTTCGAAGGAAAAGGAGTGGAAGCCTTTCCTACATGGACGATGTATCTCTCGGCCTTGTGGGGGTCACGACCAACACGATTAGAGCTTTTGCCTTCCTCCGGCGAGAGCTAGACGACATCGGCATAGTGGTCAACCCCGCCAAGACCGTAGCACTACCACCCAAAGGAGACATCCCGACGGCGGAGGAGATAACGCTCCTGGAGAGCGTTGACGTCCGCATCGCAGACGAAGGGGGGGTGACGGTGGTGGGTGTCCCGATCGGCTCGGATGAATAAGTGCTGGGGCGAGCAATGGAGGTAGTGAGGGACGGAGGCGCGGACCGCCTTGCACGCTGCCTCGCTAACATGCCCAACAAACAAGCGGCGGCCCTCATCACCGTCGAATCCCTCGGGCAGCGGACGGGCTACCTCGAAAGGGCTCTGGACCCGGGGCTATCACTCGAAGCATACCGAAGGGCCGACAACGGGGCTCAGTGGGCCTACGAAAGTATCCTAGAGTTACCGGGAGCGGCGGACGCAGAGTCGTTTTTCCAGGAGGGGTGCCCGGCCAGCGAACTGACTCTAAAACCCTACCAACACGTCCAAGCACGCCTTCTTGCGGGAGCAGGAGGGTTAGGGCTGCCGTCGACGGAAGTGAGGCGAATGTCTGCCTCAATTGGGAGTAGGGTGGGCATCCTGCCGGAGGTTCTAGCAGACATCACGGGCCCGCTAGGAGACAGGGTAAAGAGGGGTCTCCCTCATTCGAGCATCATTGC
The DNA here is from genome assembly GCA_031213475.1 of Nereocystis luetkeana. Lineage (NCBI taxonomy): Eukaryota > Phaeophyceae > Laminariales > Laminariaceae > Nereocystis > Nereocystis luetkeana. Next base: position 4,308,952 of record JARUPZ010000034.1, on the reverse strand, counting down.
TGAGCTCGGTGGCAGCCTGCGAGAGATTAGGGACACGTGGGGCGTGACTAAAGAAGCGATGGAGGGCATCGTTCCCGAATCCTGGCTGGAATGGAGCATGGGTGCAGAGGGGGACATGGTCCCAGGGCCCCCTGAAGCCGACATGCTGGCGGCGCACGATGCCGTAACCACTAACTCCCGGGAGGCTCAACAGAGGTTGGGCAAGCTGGTGAATGAGGGTCGGCACGCTGTACACACAGCCTCGCTGGAGGGGCTACCGGAGATTGCACGCTCACCTGGACCAGGCGACCCGCTGGGGGGGAGCGAGACCAAGGCCTTCGCCAAAGCTCGCTACAGGAGTCTACAAGGAGCAGGAGCCACTGCTTGCCTTCGGGTGAGGCCAACAGACTCGCTCCGTGTCATACCAGCAGAGGAATTCGTGGCATGGGAAGGCGCTTCATAGGCATCGAAGAGCACGTGGCGGTGAGGTGCCCCTGCTGCGAGGCAGTCGACATGGACAAACGCCACGCACGCATCTGTCCCAGAGCAGGGGCACAGGTAAACCAACATCAACCGTTGGTTCACGCGATCTCCCGCACGCTGAAGCGGCTGGGAATCCCTCACCAAGTGGAGAGCGGCGAACCGTTCACTGCAGACCGGAACCTGCGGATGGACATCGTTGTCAGAAGAGGAGGTCTTCGGGACGCTCCTAACAGGGAATACAGGGAAAAGTCCATCCTGCTGGACGTCACCCATGCAGACCCGCAAGCGCAGGTCCACCTGCGAAGAGGCAGCCCTGATCATGATGGATCAGCTGCCTCTACCTCCGAGGCCCGCAAGCGCCAACACTACGCGCGTCCGGGACATGTGTCCTTGGACGAGCGGAGCCACAAACTAGCCACCTTAGCGGTGGAAAGCTTTGGGCGCCTCGGGGTAGAGGGCAGCAACTTCATCGACCAGCTGGCAGCTAGCGTCGTGGGGGGGAGGGATGGTGGGTCGATGGTATGGAAGGGGGTAGTGAAGGAACGCCTGCTCCAAATCGTCTCGGTGACCGCTCAGGTCGCCATTTGGATTTCGAGGAGGGTGTCGAGGTTCAAGCTCCAGCTTAGGGACCGCCAAGAAGGAAGAAGGAACAGGGGGGGAAGGGACGACAGACCCAATCCGATGTCGTGGGGATGGAGCTTGGATGCTGCTTAGGATTTAAGAATAGAACGTAATGAGAAGGAAGGAGCAAATACAGCAAATAGAGTAGACAAGCCGAAAGTTGGCATAGAAGGGAGGTAGACTTGGTGCATGGGTTTCCTTTTGTTCCCGAGGTTTTCTTCTTTCGGGAAAGTTATGAGTGATCCATGTTGAAGATCATGCTGCACATTGTCGGATGGCAAGAGAAATTGAAGATCATGCTGCACATTGTCGGATGGCAAGAGAAATAATAATAATAATAATAATAATAATAATAATAATAATAATAATAATAATAATAATAATAATAATAATAATAATAATAATAATAACAATAATAATAATAATATGGTTGCTCTATGATTGCTACGCCCATGTTTCGACGCGCAGAAGGCCGTGCGGTGTTGATTCTGGTCTACACTGCTATCGATAGTACCTAGGAGAAACTTGCTGCGGTTTTTCTCTCCCTGTAGCTCTTCTTCTACCTCCTCCAACCCCTCCCCGGCCCCACATACTATACTACTACTACTTATACTACTACTACTACTACTACTACTACTACTACTACTACTACTACTACTACTACTACTACTGCTACTACTACTACTACTACTACTACTACTACTACTGCTACTACTACTACTACTGCTACTACTACTACTACTACTACTACTACTACTACTGCTACTACTACTACTACTACTACTACTACTACTACTTCTACTACTACTACTACTACTACTACTACTACTACTACTACTACTACTACTACTGCTACTACTACTACTACTGCTACTACTACTACTACTACTACTGCTACTACTACTACTACTACTACTACTACTACTACTACTACTACTACTACTACTACTGCTACTACTACTACTACTACTACTACTACTCTGCCTTTACTTCCCGTACATACCCTCCCTGTGACCCTCTGCCACCTCCAACCGCAAGGGCCCAGCCCTTCCTTCCTTCCCAAGCACTCCCGAAGAGAGGCACATCTACCAACAACTCGCTGTCTACAAAAAATGCTGGTTTATAACTGCTACGCGCATGCTTGTAGTCGAGTCACACTCTTCTTTTCATGAGACGACTCTCGCCGAACAGCTCACGGCGCTTCGCGCTTGATGCAATAATAATATAAAACCACATCATCAGCAGCAAGTATATTGCGAGGGGGGGGCACGACAGATTGTTTCTCCTAGTTTTTGCTTTCATTTTTTCTTTTTTTTTTCTCTTTCGATTTGTCTACGACGAGTACTTTGTTTTTGTTTTCTCCTTGATTGTTTCTTTTCGTTTCTCTATTTCATAGATTGTGTATGTCATGCCTGTCGTATCTATTACGGGGGACCATAGTTAATACCTGGTAGGAGAATATGACCATACTACTAGTGCTACCAACTGGTGCAGCTGGCTCGAACGTGGTCCTCCCTTGTCTTCTCTTTTAGTTTTGTTTTTTTTTCTTTCTTGCGCTGACTCTCCGTGATTTTCATTTCATTTTTTCTCTTCCTCTTCCTTTTCTGATTGATAAGCCGTACTCAAGGAGCCGTGTGGCGTGGTTGGAAGACGAACCTGCTCTGCTCGGCTCGTATTGTCTGACGCCAAGGGGCTGGGCATAGTTGACGAACGCAGGGCGGAGACGGCAGTCTGGGTAGCAAGGTACCAGGCGGATTAGCAGGGAGAACCTGGCTATACTACTCGTACCACAAGCTGCTGCCGCCACCTGGAAGGTGCTTTGGGCTTTGGTCTGCCTGTTATTTCCCCTTTGTTATTTTTCCTTGTTACTTTCTCCTTGGTTCTTTGTCATACTCTGTTCACAAGCAGTGGTGTTTTTTGTTATTTCTTCTTTTTTCCAGCTCGTTCTTTTTCAAGTGTTGGCCACCTCGCCTGCGGGGGGGGGGGCACGACAGATTGTTTCTCTTAGATTTTGCTTTCATTTTTCTTCTTTTTCTTTTTCGATTTGTCTACCTTGTTTTTGTTTTCTCTTTGATTGTTTCTTTTCGTTTCACTATTTCATAGATTGCGTATGTCGTGCCTGCAGTATGTAGTATGATGACATGGCTTTGCATTGCCCACTGCAGTTCACACTGCACACGTGGCAACGTAGTATCTCTGTGGCGTAGCTTTGTGACCACAGAACTTGTATCTCTTCTAGGATTGAAGAATCGGCACGGACACTGGTTGTGCTGGATGTCGACGGGTAGAAAGAACGATTCAATGTGAAGAACACAAACGCACACCTATGGTAACATAAAAACCTAGATATTTAACCATTTTTTCTAACAATATTTGGTCCTATTAACTATGGTCCCCCGTAATAGTATGACATGGCTTTGCATTGTCCACTGCAGTGCTTACTGCACAAGTGGCAACGTGTGGTTTATCTGTGGCGTAGCTTTGTGACCACAGAACTTGTATCTCTTCTAGGATTGGAGAATCGGCACGGACACTGGTTGTGCTGGATGCCGACGGGTAGAAAGAACGGTTTAATGGGAAGAACACACACACACATATTATTATATCTACCTGGTTTTGGTGAAAGCCCGAGACGGTCAGATCTCCGTCCCGGCATTTTGTATAGGGATGCGAGAGGGTTTATATGCATGGCCATATACCAGGTATGAATACTGCCGGCCGTGCATGATGAGTACACCCCCCCCCCCCTCCAGATCTCCAGATACTATACACATATCTCGACATCACTCTGTGCGTAGGAAGTGTATGAATGATCGATTAACAAAAGTACGGTAAGATTTTGTGTTACAGCATTATTAATAGTACATGTAGTAGTAGCTCCAGAAGATATACTATTACGGAGGACCATAGTTAATAGGACCTATCCATGGTGTAGATAAAACCTATGTATTTAACCATTTTTACTAACAATATTTGGTCCTATTAACTATGGTCCCCCGTAAATAGTAGATGGGGAGACCGTTGTTGGTTGATTGCTTGGCTATTGATATTAATTATTACCAGGTAATTTCTACTGCTTTGTTTGTCGCCTCCACCATCAAATCGTCCTCCCTATATATTTTTTTTTCTCTACCCACAGCTTCATCAGTCCACCCTGTGTCCGTCCTGATTCGAGCCTATCCTAACAGGATAATTATTATATACAGTAGTAATAACACTGTGCTTTGCTGCTGCTGCTTTGGTAACAGGTGTCTGTGACAGAGCAAGACCAAAAACGAATATGATCGCAAAACTCCTACCCTGGTAGGGAAAAGCAAGCGAAATACCAGCAGCGTATCGGGTACGAGCACGCACACAACATCATCGACAACAACAAAATACAAGCAAGCAAGAAGACTACTCGTATACCAGGTATACAGCAGCAGTAGGAAATAAGAACAAAAAATGGTACCAAACAATGCTGTTGATGATTAATTGGACGGTATACCTTTCTCCCCATTCTCTGTAGGCTATGCCAATATGTATGTCCGGAAATTTAAAGAAAGTTTATATATAAAAATAGTGATAAATAGTTTATTATATTTTCGAACAGAACGGTACCAGGTATACAAGTGTCAACGTCAAATCATCAAACTTCAGCCAATGTTGAGGTATAAATAATCTTGTCCGGAAATGTAAGAAACGTTTAGATATAAATTAAAAACGAAAGAAGCCCTTAACTTTACGAACATATTATTGGTATTTTCTTGCGAATTTAGAATTTATGGTCTGCTGAATCACTCGAATCTCGAGCTGTGCTCTTTTAAAAAATAATAATAGCCGATAGCTGCCCACCGGCAGACCAGCAGTGGGCCACCACAACACAAACACCAAGAGGCCAAGCAAGCGCACTGGCCTACATCGTAGGAGGGCAGACGGCTAACATCATCACGTGTCAGGAGGGAGCGGACGAGGTGAGGCAGAAGGATAATGAGCTGAGGGGGCACCGCTGCTGCTGCTCTCTGTGCATGTGGGCGGTCCACACGGATAGAGTACCTAGTATTATTGGTACCAAATGTACGAGCATCTCCTTTTATTTTCTTCCGTAGATTTTCGTCAAAAGGAGCAATGGGGTTGATTCCGCCTGGAAATAAGTACACTGATCGATTTGACTGCTGCTGGCTGATGCTGCTGCTGCTGCTGCTGGCTGCTGCTGCTGCTGCTGCTGCTGCTGCTGCTGCTGCTGCTGCTGCTGCTGCTGCTACTGCTGCTGCTGTGCACGCATCTCCTTGCTTCGACGTCCTCTCCTTTTTTGCTGTTATTACCTCTGTACGAGAACTGCTTCTGCTGCTGCTGCTTCTGCTTCTGCTGCTGCTTCTGCTGCTGCTGCTGCTGCTGTGCTTGGTCTCGTTTCTTACTTTCATCGCGATTGCTTTAGAACCGCAGTCCCGTTCTTGGACAAACGATTCAAATTATAAGAAGTTTGCACCCAAAACGGGACTGCAGTCTTAAAAGGTCAAACGCCAGTCCACCACGATCATCACATGTACGGGACGATCACACGATCGCGCTTACTTTTCGTGTGCTTATGAACGAAAATGTAAGGACCGTTGGTTAATAAACATGAATATAATACGATCCTTATGTTTCGGTCCAAATCCTACTTGTATACCAGAACGACAATAAACGAGGAGCGAGATAGCCAAGGAGCTCGAACCCGAAATGTTGCCTCGTCGAGGATGCCCTAGACGTGCTGCTCCCCCTCCTCCCCCTGCTCCTTCCTCATTTGCCTCATGTGTTATTAGACATACACAGCAGCAGGAGGTAATAGTATCCGATGGATGGAAGTCTGTGTATGACCCGCTACGAGAGCTGGAGAGCGTAACATATATAGGAGGGAAAATATTTCCGCTGCACGCTCGCGCAGACTCGTGCAAGTACGTATTCATACGATTCCTACACGAACAGACCGACAGTACGACGTAGAATACCAGGTGGACGTAAACATGGATATCGATATCGTCATTTTCTAGAACATGGATCGATATTACACAAGCATTACTGTTTCTGTACCGCCACGCCAACGCACGCGGGACTGTGCGCAACTACAGCAGCGGTACAAGCAGCAGCACCACCACCACCAGATATATGTATCCACCTCTCGTCAAATAATTCGAGTGTCATATCTTACGTACGTGGATTGATCTGGTTGCCTTCCAGGCATGGTGAGGAGAATGGAGACACAATATGCACATGATGGGGACGACGCGCTCCGTGTTTGTACGAACGCCGTAGGTACTTACTACCTGGCACTACTGCTGCCGTAGTGTTGTACTACCTGGTACACCTAGTCCCACTTTGTCCATGAGCCATGATGCCGCCTCGATGCCGCAGAATTTACAGCGGTAGCAGTAAGTAGAGCTTTATGTTTTTTTTTTCTTTTCTTTTTTATCGTCCCATTCATTGTCTTCGCACATCTTCTTCTCTCTCTCCTTCCAACTCGTAACTCAGATCCGGGGTCACATAGCAGGCTCTTCTCCCCCCTTCCCGCTACAGTACGTGCCTTCATTTTTTATCGCGAGAAGATTTCAGCGTTTTCTTCCCTCGTCGACTCGCCTCGAATTGTACCATCTACCGGGTTTAGATCTATCTACACGTATCTATACTTGCAGTCTGGCCTGCTATCTGTATACCAGGCATGATCTACGTATCTGTTTCCTTTCTGGTCGGCGCTTTCGGGCACAGCAGCAGTACCAGGATCACCATCATGCCCATATGCAGCAGCAGTCAGTATGATAGCTTCTTCTGCAGTTTGGTACTATTACACACGTGCAATATGTACGCCATCCGAGGCTTGCGCTTGGTACCTAAATTTGTCCGGTATTTTTGTAAGGAACGTTTGAACATCAATGTGAATACCGAAACGTAGGGGTATAGTAATCGTACCAGATACGGGCACAGCAGAACGAGCCTGAGCCTGCTACAAAAATGCACGTCAGCTGTGAGTTCAACCGATCGGTCGATACTCGATTTTGCAAACTTCGTGATAACCGTTCGTGCGTTTTCCACTATTTCATTATTTCCCCCGCCTTTAACTGTTAATACTGGCCGGTGACTCCCCTGGATGCTATTAACCCTTAAAGGACCGCAGTCCCGTTTTGGGGACAAATCACTAACAATTTGAGTGGTGTGTCCCCAAAACGGGACTGCGGTTCTAAAAGGGTTAATACAAGGGTCCACGAGACGATATTAGTTTACAGGCTCGATTTCCAATTGATTTCGGCCGGTACGATCTCGTGCACTGAAACGGCAGTTCGCACGGGAGGGCCGGGGTACTCAAGACAAAATCAAGAGTTTGTTTCGCGTGAGGACCAGGGCACACAAGACATTGTATCAGCCCTGATACACGTCCGTCCATCCTATTATTGACAGATAAATACTGATGTAAAAATGTCGCAGCAGCAGGAGCAGGTCTTGACGTACATACACGTGCAAAAAAGTACTGCAAATAATTTTTCCGTTGGGTTGAAAGTTGAAGTTCTACGGTAGAACAGAGAGCTCTGCTGCTTGCTGCTGTTGCTTGTTTCAGGTTTGCCGTGATGGTTCATGAGATCTCTTCTGTCGGGGTGCATACAAGTGGTGCAATAAGCACGAGGTACCCTGTGTGTGGTACTTGCACCGTTTGACCCTTTTAGGACTGCAGTCCCGTTTTGGGGACAAATTACTTATAATTTGACTGGTGTGTCCCTGAAACGGGACTGCGGTGCTAAAAGGGTACTCTTATGATACGTACAGCACTACCATGTAAAGTAGTATTACGGGGGACCATACCCCTGGTAGTAAACACCTGATGGGACTAAATATTGATATTAAAAATAGCGACATACGAGGTCGTATAAAGGTTTTTGTGTGTACCGTAGGTGGTCCCCTGTAAATCGCATAATACGATACGTACAGAGTAGTGTCATATGATACGTACCCGAGTTTGTTTTTTTTTTCATCGGCTCTTAGTTTGGGGGGGGGGGGGGGGTCGACAAAAGGCGGCGGCGATCTTCATACAACACATTTGGTACGACCCCAAACGGCATGAGGACGACAAAAAAAAAGAAAATGTGTTGCTCGCAGGACAGCAGATATAGGTCAACATGCTCACGGCCAGCTGTTTCTTGTTCGTGGCCTCGTGCCTTGCAGCAAGAGAGCAAACCCTACTTTTTACTCCAAGCTATTAAACCTTGGTTGCTGGATTTGTCGCTGCTCCTCCCTTGACAGCAAGCAGTTATGATTAAGAATAGGTAAGGGCGTTTTTACGCGTCCATTTTGAGAGAAAATTGACTCTTGCGAGCGGTGTGTTCCTAGTCGGCTTGGCACGGAAGTTATAATATTAGGGCCCTGTTCGCGGGTCATCACCCGAACCGCGGGTCGGGTCAGGACGTTGTTAAAAATGTCACCGGTCGGGTCGGGTCGGGAGTTGCTCACAATCTCACGGGTCGGGTCGGGTCGGGTCGGGTCGGGTCGGTTAGGGTTGGGTCGAGTCAAAGGATTTTTATCTCTCGCGGATCGGGTCAGGTCGGGTCAAGATTTTTTCAAACCTCGTGTCGATCTGCTGTTTCAGTGTACGATATGGTATACCTGGTAAGTATTATCGTCTCGTCGACCCTGGTAGCATCCAGGGGAGTCACCGGCCAGTAGTCAATCGCTAGGGAAATAATGGAAAACGCGCGATCGGTTCACGCAGCTTGCAAAGTTGAGTATCGATCGATCTTCCGATCGGTTGAACTCTCAGCTGACGTACTCTTTTAGTTTCTCATAAAACCTCACGAGTCGGGTCGGGTCGGGTCGGGTCGGGGCAACAATTTTTCCAGTTTCACAGGTCGGGTCAGGTCGCGGGTCAAGAGGAGAAGAAAAGCTCACGGGTCGAGTCAGGTCATGACTCGCGAGAAATGGGCCACTCGCGGGTCGGACCGGCACGACCCGCGAGTTGTTTTCTGTAGATGTGCGGGTTGGACCCGCGTACCTTACTCGCGGATCTGACACCTCAAAAACTTCCCGCTTTCTTGTCCAAAGGCTTCTTTACCAATACTCAGTTACAGTCGGTAGCACAAGGCGCTTCGCGCTGCGGGTTGCTCCGCCGGCTACGCTCGCTCACGAGGAACAGATGGAACGGAACAGATGGTCCAAACAATTCGGTGCAAACAGGCGAGTCGCAAATGCCAAGAGCTCCACACTCCATCCAGGGAAACAAGCCGGATGCCGCATGCATGTTCCGTACCAGGTACATGTTTTTTTTTTTTTTTTTTTTTGATATGTACGAAAGTGAAGGCACAGCACGGCATCGCACCGCACCGTAAAAGCAATGCGAATTGAAAAATCGAAAAATCGGCAAAGAAAAACAAGAAAAAATGCCCCCTCTGATGTAATTATTTCCTGCCTGGTTGGAACACTTTGCGCCGGCCTAAAAACATTCGAACAGCAGAGCTTCTCTCAGCCTCGTACGCTGCCCGCCTCTCTCGCGAGCACCTCGCCACCGATTCGGTCGGGGTCAAGCTTTCGTCCTTCTCTGCCCCAGTTAGTCCCGTCGCGCGCCTCGCGTGAAGCCCGGTGCTCACCGCCGCCCTCGTTCGCCAGCTCGACAATGTTGGTGCTCAGACTGCGATGCTCTCTCTCTGAAATTCAGCTCTGTCGCAAAAATCAGCACCGCTTGAATCTTCTTTTGCAATCCAAAACGACCCTTAATAGACTCGTACCGGTACCTGGTACCTGGTACGTGTTATCTTCAATCCGACACCGGGAGGCCAGGCAGAGCCCATTTATGCTTCCCTCGTGTCTCAATGCACACGCGACGCCTAGCCACGAAAACGGCGACCGCGCTCCTTCCAACCCCCCCTCTACCCGCCAGCGCCCGCCGACACCCGCGATGGTGCCGCGCTCGCCTGCGGTGCCGAGCTTTGGGTACACGAATGCACACAAAACAAAATAAGAAAAAAAGGGAGAACAAAAAAAGGCCTCTCATCGGCAAGTAACAGAAGGAGGCGGTGTCCAAGTGGGAGCCCTGAGATGCCAGGGAAGTACCCACCGGGCACGCTTAGGAAAAGGACAAGAGTAAGTAAGTCTATGGCCTGCCACTGTACGACCAGCCCACCGCACCGCTCCGGCCCAGAGTACGGATGCTCAAAAGCCGAAATTGTGGAGACCATGCTGTACGGGTGTGACACGTGGAGCTCTGCCGTGGCCCATCTCGCCGTACTGCAGACAGCTCACCACCAATTGCTCCTCCGCTGCATAGGGTGGAAGGGAAAACCTCGCGTCATGTGCAGACACACTGGCCGAGGCTGGTGGTGAGAACATCGAGATGACGGTGCGACAGCGGAGGATACTTTTCGCGGGGTTCGTGGCTTGTTCGTGTGGGTGACGAGGGACTACCCAAACGAGTGATGTTTGAGGAACCGGAGGGGGGAAAGGGTTACTCGGGAGGGCAAGAGCAGGACCGGATGGGTTGTCCCGAGCGCGACCTATCGCTGTTTAACTTGCCCACCGAAGAGAAACAATGGACGCTGGCAGCGAAGAACTCGGGCAAAGTGGTTCAGACGTGTTGAAAAAAGCGGCTGAGCAGTACGTGCATGAAGCGCTGGTTCGTCAAGGAGAAGGAGACTGTAGCAAAACGTCGAGCACTTGAGGTACAAAAAATGCGCAGCAACTTAAGACGCCGTTGGGCCCAAGGCCCGTGGGAGGGGAGTGTACTCGATAGGAGAGATGTACTCGATATCATGCATGGCCGTAGTCGTACGACCATATCATAGAACCTCGCATCCCTACAATGCCGGGACGGAGCACGCCGGGTTTTCACCAACCAAGCAGGTCGCGTGAGGTGTCGGCGTGTCGCGTGAAGGGTGAGCTGCATCCTACTAAAAACCGCTTGTGAGGCGGACTTGCATATGATGACAGCTTCAATGAGTTGATTTAATTTCCGGTGTAGGCATTTCCAGAGACAGCAATGGGAGTACTATGTAACTGCCTCTTGTGTGCCTTACCATAAACACCACGTGATACGATCAATTCCCTTGTTCGGAGTAAAGGTCCTTTACCTCGCACAAATGATCTAACTTGACCACCAGCTGTGGGCGACCGCCAAAAAACAAACAAACAAAAACGGTACCCTGTTTGTCTAGCTCACGTAGTGAGCGGCATGTTCTTCAGTGTCGTTGCCAACCGACACCAACCCAACCTATATAAAATTGGGGGGGGGGGGGGGGGGGGGGGGGGAGGAGCCGCGTTGAAGAGATTTTCAACAGCAACTACTGTAGGCCGCTCAAGAGAGTGAAGGCACTCGCCGAAACGTGGCACTGGCCGTCTTTCTAATTGAGACGCCCCATGACTACTGTCTAGTGCTATGTTACAACCCGTGTTTGGCGTTTGTTTATTTTTGTTTTGTGTTTGTCGTGCTGTGCTGCAGTATTCCCTGCCAAGTCGATGCCCCCCCCCCCCCCCCCGCCCCCCCCCCCCCCCCCCCGTACCCTATCATTCTGCGTCGGTTGCGTCACCTTGTTGTCCTATTTGTGTGACCCTTCGCTTTTTTTTTCTCTTGTTTCCGATTTTGTGATCGTTTTTTCTTTTAAAATGTTTTGGGTCACCTTCGGTCCGTCTGTCTCTGTCCTCTCTCTGTCCTCTCTGTGTCGGTTGTGTTCTCTCTGGCCCCCGACTGGGCATAGGACTGCTCGTTTTTTGTATGTTCTTAGCTCTTCGTCTCTACCCTCTGCTTGTTGTCCTCGAGCCCCGTCTGACCTTTTTTGTGACGTCCTTACGTTGGTCCACCAGCTGGACATATCATAGAACTGATGGCACCAGCAAACAGCAACCTTGTCGTCAGGACTCGGCCTGCGCCCTGAGCGCATGTTTACTTCGTCTTTCTCTCTTTTCTCTTTCCTTTCGTTCTTTTTTTCTTTCTGTTTTGTTTTTTTAACCCTCTTCGTGTTCCCCCCCCCCCCCCCCCCCCCTTTTTTTCGGGTGTACATGTACATATAATACATGGATATGTTTTCCCGGTGTTATTTGGTTGCATGTGATACGGGATGGTACACTACCTTTTTTTTTTTTCAATCCTCCGGCGGATTGGTAAAAATGAAGCTTGATGTGGTACCGTTTCCCCCCGCGGGCTAGTATGATACTGCCATGCGCGCTATTTCGTACTTGTTTGTTTTCTCCCATCGAGAGCGTTCTTGCTACGACACAGCCTCTGTTTTTGTGACTCAGATAGGCTTGAGGGCAATGAGTTAATGTGACAACATCACCATCAACATCAACACTCCTTTGGCATCATGTTCAAAGGTTAAAACACCGCCACATCCCCAAACGCATGTCCTCATCCATCCGTGCCCATTATTGCCTGTACAGCCAGGCCACATATCGCTGCGGGGCACAAACACTTGGTATTGTTTTCTCAAGCGCCGACCCACGGGCCGGATCCGCGGGTCGAACCCGCGGGTGGAGGTAAATGGCCTTGCGGGTTAAGGTGACCCGACCAGCTACATGACCCGAACCTCACGGGTCAATCGGAATCTGGCGGGTCAGGTAGGGTCGGGTCGGGTCGGGTCGGGTCGGGTCGGGTCGGGTCGGGTCGGGTCGGGTCGGGTCAGGACGTGTTCTAAATCCTACGGGTCAGGTCGGGTTGGGTCAAGAGCTTTTCAAATTTCACGGGCCAGGTCGGATCGGGTCAGGAGGGTTCTTTTTACATCTCACGGGTCGGGTCGATTCGGGTCAGGAGGTTTCCACAATCTCGCGGGTCAGGTCGGGTCAGGTCAGGACATTTATCAAATTTCGCGTGTCGGGTCGGATCGGGTCAGCTGAGACGACCCGACCCGACCCGACCTGACCCGTGAGGTTTGAAAAAATCAAGGCTTCGCCCGACTCAGGGTGTGTCTTAACCCTCCCAGAGAGCATGGGAACGAGCGGAACGGAACGAGGCTGCTCGTGGTCATTCGTTCCATTCCTATCTAAAAAAACGTGTTTGGGTCCACGCAGAATCCTGGGCCTCGCCAGCCGAATCGGCACGAACGGTATCTTTTGCGCATGCCACGACCAATTGGTATCCACATAATCTTCGGTGGTGTCCATCTACATCAAATAATCTGCTATTTGCTCCCGTTCGGCCGGGCCGTTCGGTCCTCCCAAACAAGAAAAAGGGGTGCAACACTTCTTCTTCCTCTTCCTAGATATACTGTTTTTCTCGGGCTGCACTGAATCTATTCGTTTCCCACAACCAATCAACACCAATTCATGCGGCAAATAATATTCCATTCGGCTCGTTCCAATGCTCTTTGGGGGGGGTTAAGACACACCCTCATCCCCGTTTTTCGAGGAACTTCTCGCGCTTCAAGCAGTTTGGAATCCCGATTTTAACGATAGGGAGTTTCGCTCTTACTCCCAACATACGGTCGCTCTCAAAAGGGGAAACGAGCGGTTCGGAGATGAGAGCGGTAAGGGCGTGCGTGTGTCTTAACTCCCTTCCGCGGGCACCGAAACGGAAGGAATGCAATATTATTGCGAGTGGCCATCTGCTGCTGATTGGTTTTGAGTTACTTTTACACTGAATAGGTTCCAAGCGTTCCTACCCTGTCCATATTTTGGTAAAGAGGAAGCGGAAGTAAAGAAAGAGTAATCCTTCTTAGGGAGGACCGTACGGTCCACCTGAAACAATATTTACGGCAGTGGATTGGTGCCGGAAGTGTTGCAACTTTTTCCGGGAGGCCCACGAGCCCACGAGGTTATGGGGTAAAAAGGTCAGTATATACGGAGTATGAACCACGTAAAAAAGAAAAATTGAGGAAAATTCTATAGGTGGTGGTTATTGTTGGGCCTTTCCCATCCTGATCCCAGCCGCACCCTGATCCCACCCGGATATTATCCCATTTGGTATCTTGCTCCCATCCATAAGGTGCAGAAATAGAACCCGCCGGAGGGCCACCAGCTACTCTGACCCTAGCCACCGGCACCCCACCGGGCTATCCTGACCCCATGTAGGCAGCAGTAGCCGCCACCTGCAGCCACAAAAAAAAACATTAAAAACGAAAAATAAAAATCGAAAAACGAAACAAACAGAAACAAAGAAATTTCCTGGAACCAGGCTTGTTCTATAGTTCTGCTCACCCTTCATGAGACTCCCTCCCCCAACACCTCACGGCGCTTCGCGCTTGGTGCAAGCAATGTCTGCCCGGTCGGTGAAAACCCGACATGCTCCGTCCCGCCATTGTAGGGATGCGAGGGTCTATGGTTATACGACTACGACCATGCACGACGTCAGTACAGCCCCCCTCCCAACCCTTCGTGCTCCGTCCCGGCACTGTAGGGATGCGAAGATCTATGGTCATACACCTGTGTTGCCTACCCCACAAAATGACCGTGATTTGTGAGAGTATTTCGATGAAAAGAACAACTGGGAGCACCTCTACCTATAATTGTTCCCTGTAGGACATTTCGTAGTTTTGCCACAACTCCAGCTGTGTCGATCCCGATGTCTCCCGCCCCGCAAAATACTATTCGGTGCACTCACTACGGCATAGCCAAGCGACAACAAATTACCTGCTCTCAAGGGGGTGCGACTTCGTCGCTGAAGTTTGAAAATGTGGTTCCAGGTTTCGTTGTTGTACTCGTACTACGGGTGTGCACAAGTTTTCTTTCACAGCTCAGAACAAGCCTTTTCTTCGGCATAAAAATATACGAGTACCTTGCGATTACTCGCGTAAAGCAGGAAATGAAAAAGTGACCGGGTTTTTGTACACATTTCTTCGATTTTTAGAGCACACTTCAGAGGCCGATTGCGGCGCCTTCTGGGTCGATCCCGATGTCTCCCGTCCTGGAATACCTTCTTTGCTTGTATACACGAGCACAGGAAGGGTCCTGGGCGATTCCGTCCACGTTTTCCATCGCGACCTCGGCCGTGAAGATTGTCTAAACAGGGGGCGTAATTGCCTTGACCGAGGCCGCTGGCTGTTTCAAGCTGCGAAGAACCAAATTTATCCAACTCTAGGAGAACCAGTTAGGTACCGAAAAGGCTCTACCATGACTTGATCGAGTTCCTCTGCGCGTGATGTGGCATTTGGAGGCTTCTGTGGGGAACGCGATGCCTGTGGAAAATACCCTGTGAGGGGCTTATGTTGATCCATCCCCGATTTCTACAAATTAGGCATTATTCTATACCTGATAGTTGTTCATTTTTGTTTTTTTGGTCACTGCAATGCAGATTATACGACTATTAACACAGCCATGCATGCCAGGAGTACCCCCCCCCGCCCCCGCCTCCGCTCGACGTCTCTGGCTGGCATTTCCGTTATATAGGCGTCTACGATGTGTCCACCGCTGTGCTGTTATCCTTACAGAGAACAAACCGTCGGGGTGTTTTTAGGTAGCGGCGATAGATGGTAGGTGGAGCCGCGGCCTCGTACACACGATTCGATTCTGTTGTTTGTGTACCAGTACGTAATTACCACAGCAATAACGAGCCAAGAGTGTCCTCGTATTGTTTGGTCTGCGAGTGATACGGGATGATATCCCACAGCTCGTTTGTTCAATAGTGCCGTTCCTTCGCGCACTGGTACTACGGTGCGCCTTTTATTTTGTGTACCTGGTATATCAGACGTGTTTGCTTTGTTCCATCGAGATGCTTTCTTGGGTATATAATACGTAACCTGTTTCGTGACCACGGGCTAGATTTCAGGGAACTGAGCTAGTGTGAGAGCATCCTCACAGAGGGCTAGCGTTGGTAAGCACATTTCGATGCGAAAAACGACGGAGGAAGAAAGCGCAGAACCCTGCTCGCGATACATGCAAGGCGCCTACCGTAGTGGAGGGGGTGTACTCGATAGGAGAGACGCACTCGATCTCATCCATGGCCGTAGTCGTATGACCATAGAACCTCGCATCCCTACAATGCCGGGACGGAGTATGCCGGATTTTCACCGACCAGGCAGACATTGCTTGCACCAGGCGCGAAGCGCCGTGAGGTGCCCGGCGAGTCGCATGAAGGGGGAGCTGCATCCTATTAAGAACCGCTTGTGAGGCGGACTTGCATATGGATGACAGCTTCAATGAGTTCATTTAATTTCCGGTGTGGACAATTCCAGAGAAAGCAATGGGGGTACTATGTAACTGCCTTTTGGGTGCCTTACCTTGAACACTACGTGATGCGATCAGTTCCCTTGTGCGGAGTAAAGGTTCTATACCTCGCACAAATGATCTAACTCGACAACCAGCTGTGGGCGACCGCCAAAAAAATAAAAGGGTACCCTGGTTGTCGAGCGGCATGTTTTACAGTGTCGTTGCCAACCGACTCCAACCCAACCAATATAAAATAGGGGGGGGGGGGGAGGGAGAAGAGCCTACTATGGTATGTGACCCCGGATCTGAGTCACGGCTAGGGAAGAGGCAGGAGAAAGAAGGGGGACGACAATGCAGGGAATGGGAAAAACAGCAAACGAAACATACACCCGGTACATGGACATGAATGCTGTAATTTGTACCCACTGATCGAGCATTTTGGTCATCGAGCATCTACCGCAAGTACAGCACAGCACGGGCCAGAAGCCCTCCACAAAGCTGCAAAGCAAGCAAATGCGTCCCGATCAGAGCGCGACTACGCAAGCCAGCACACATTCAGAGTTGGCGATAGCCAGAATGTCGTCGAGCACCGACACACCTCGCGTTGTCGATACCATTCGGAGACATCGAAATCTGCCCGGCCTACAAGAATATTTTTTTTCGTACGTACAAGTAGGAGCTCTTGTTGGCAATTGGAAGCCGGTAGTTTGCATCTACAATCGTGCACCTCTCTGTCCGCTTCGCTCGCTTTTGACTTTCTTCCTCGTGAGCAAGCGCCGCCCGCCGATCGAAACGCCTTGTATATTGTACGGTGAATACGTACCAGGCACCTGATATATATGCTCTTGAGTGTTGTTGTTGCTGTTGTTGTTGTTGTTGTTGTTGTTGTTGTTGCTGCTGCTGCTGTTCTCATATATTTGTCGTCCGGCTATGTGCAGCGTGAGCTTCTACTGTGGCCACTTTTAAACATTCGCAGAAAGAGGAAGACATGTGCAGAACGGAACAACATCGATTCAAATGGACAGATCAGATAGATCATGATCTAGATCATCTACGGTATTTCCTCACCTGCCGTTGTGAGAGGTTCTGCAGGATCTGCCTTATAGGGCAAATCCAGCCCGGGATACATGCGCTAGATAGATCATGCAGATAGCACGGGTCCCACCCGGCAGCTATGAGCTACACCAGTAGATCATACAAGATCAGGGATACATCCGTCTTGAAAGATCTAGGTCATGAACTGGGAATGATCTGTAGATGATCAGTAGGTGATCCGTCCGACGTGTGCAATGGTAATATTCCCACTCCGGTCGGAAAATTACGTACGGTTTGTGTATACCAGTAAATATATATAAAGAGCAATGACCAGAAACTGGTACACCCTTTCCGTTGGGTGTCAAAAACAGGTGCACACTGGAAACGAGTCAAAACGCATCCCACGAGCTGTCACGAGCTTGATTGACCACAGCGCATACCGTACATACCTGGACCATGACACTGTTGACCTACACTTGCTGTCGGCTACTTATTTACCTCGACGTATCTACGTTCAGTTCTTAGGGTTCAGGCTTGGGTGGATCAGATCTGGGTTGGGTCAGCGTGCCAAGCGGGAGCAGGGTGCTTTCGAAGCAGAGTCCTGGCGGCTAGCGCGTGTTTGTCAGCCTACAGTCGTGCAGAAGTCGATATACCGAGTGTGTGACACGTGCGTTGCATGGGTTGTACGTACTTGGCATATACGAATGTGTCGACGCACGCCCCCAGGTGCGCATAATGGTTGAACAGAGCGGGGCGACAGCAGTGGAAGGCTCTAAGCGCTCGGAAGGAAACGCAGCGGCAGCAGTGAACAAGCACAAATCACACTATAGGCAATCGATTGAGCAAAACAATGAAAGCCAAAAATAGTAGTTGAAAGCCTGCCGCCGCAGCAGCAGCGAGACGAAAGCACATTATAGGCAAGTGATTGAGCAAAACTATGAAACCAAAAGCAGTCGAACGCCGGCCAGCCATGATAGCCCAAGGTGTACCTACAGTATATCACTACCGGGTACCATGGCATGTCTCAAAAACATGTACGATGTCCCTTCGGGCCAGTCACGTGGGTCGCGGGGGATGTTTTTTACTTGATTTGAGGATGTATACCTGTTTTTTAGGTGAACACGGACCAGGTATACCTGTTTTAGGTGCTCGTCTATTTTATAAATATCAATAACGGTCCTCGCCTTTCAGCCCAGAGTGGTATTATATTATCAAACCCTTTAGCACTGCAGTCCCGTAATGGGTCAAAGCACTCAAATTATAAGTGGTTTGTCCCCAAAACGGGACTGCGGTGCTAAAAGGGTCGAGGACCGTGGGGTACCTCTCTGGACGGAATGTAAGGACCGTCTATTGATATTTATATATATATTTACATAAAAAACAGTCCTCCAGGTACCAGCCCTTTCGGCTCTCAGGTACCCTGTGGGCCGTTGGGACTCAGTCCTTTCAGCTTTCAGGTACCCTGTGGACTGGAGGGGCTCCGTCCTGTGAGCCCCCAAGTACCGTGTGGACTGGCGGGGCTCAGTCCGTTCAGCCCTCAGATCCCCTGGGGACCGGTGGGAGTTTCCCCCAGGTACTTTGAGGGCTGAGTCCTCGAAAAGGACTCGGGCTGGCGAGGTGTTGAATGAGTCCCGAGGACTGACACTGGTACCCCCTGGCTGCCTTTGTAATTGTTGCTATTAATAGTACGTCAGCTGTGAGTGCGGCCGACTAGGTGGTTGAAAGTCAGGTTTGAAAGCTGCGTGATACGACAGACACGCTCGTCGGGAGTGCTTGTTCTACATTCGAAGTTATGGCGTGGTGTTCGTGCATTAAAAACCTATGATTAGCAGTTGATACTCAGTTATGTAAGCTTTATGGTAAGTACCTTAGGGACTGGGGAGGCTCGGTCTTTCCAGCCCCCAGGTACCCTGTGGACTGGCGCCCGAGTAGAAATGGCGGGATTCAGTCCGTTCAGCCCCCAGGTACCCTGTGGACTGGAGGGACTCAGTACTTCCAGCTTTCAGGTACCCTGTGGGCTGGTGGAACTCAGTCCTTATAGCCCCCCAGGTAGGTACCCTGTGGACTGGAGGGACTCATTCCTTCCAGATTTCAGGTTCCCTGTAGATTGGTGGAACTCAGTCCCCTTAGCCCCCCAGGTAAGTACCCTGTGGACTGGAGGGACTCAATCCGTTTAGCCCCCCAGGTATCCTGTGGACTGGAGGGGCTCAGTCATTTCAGCCCCCCAGGTAACCTGAGGACTTCAGTCCGCGAAAAAAAAAGGACTCGGACTGGCAAGTCATTGACCGAGTCCCGAGGACTCGGTACTGGTACTCTGGCCACCTTTTGGTAATCTGTAAGCACAAGTCCAAAGGTCGACGTGACTGAAGGTTTTTCCGCCGCCTGCTGGCAATACCAAACGTTCCACCGCCATATGTCGATTACAGCAGTGCAGCAAGCCACTCTCCCCCTAAGTAGGGATCCGGGGTCACATCAGGAGGACACGACTACACGTTACAGCAAAAGGTTATTCAATTCGTCCGTCCTGTTTTTGTGCTGCACTCTCCCCCGGTCGTTATCCAGGGTCAACAAGAGGATGAACTGCATGTTTTAGGAAAACGTGTCCAATTCGTCCGTCCTGTGTGCTAGCGCTACGTATGCGTGGATACATTCCTGCCATCATGGTGGAGATGAAAGCGTTGTGGAACGTTTTACCGCAACTATTACTATTATACCAACAATCGTGAAAACGTTTTCCAAAATCGTTGTAGAAGGAGAGGTACTGTAGTAGTTCTTAGCAATGAAGAGTGTGCACATGTGCCAGATATGTATCATACCTGGTAGCGAGTAATACGTACAGTTGCTGCTTGCTGCTGCGTTTTATTGCTGGAGAGCGCAATGAACTCGAGGCACCAAACTGCGCCGCCGCAAACAACAGCTCTTTCAAACAAAACGCCTCTTTTTTTTTTTTCAAGAACGGGCCCCCCCATCTATCTTGACCGTGCAACCGTCTCTACACGCACACATCCTCACACGCACGGGCACACACGCGCTTGCACCCGAAACGTTCGACAGGAATAAGCGGGGAGTGCTTGATGTTGACGAGAAAGCAAAGGTGGAGGAGAGTTCGTGCGGTACCGGTGTTGCTGCGCCCCAGACGTGGCGCCAACTACAGCTGGAGCGACGCCAGCCCGTCTTTGGGAAGCACCGCGACCCCGGCGACAACGCCGACATCGACAGGGACGGTATCCACAGCGACGGCACCGACGACTACGACATCAACGACGGCACAGCCGGTGCTACTGCAGGTATCGAGGCGCGTGGCACGCCCATCTTCGGCCGCGCTCAGAAGCGACAACGAGACGCCGGCAGTGCGCCAGGAACGGCAACATCAACAGCGTCGGCTACCGCAGCCGCAAAGGCAGCCACCATCATCGTTATCGTTATCGTCATTGTCATCGCCATCAACGCAGCCTAAGAACTTCGCGAGCAGCGAGCCTAACCACACTGTCGAGGATAAGGCTAACCACATCAACAGCAGCGGCAGCAGCAGTACCAGCAGCATCAGCAGCTGCAGCAACAGCAGCAACAACACCAACACCCACATCAACAGCTGCAGCAACAGCAACAGCAGCAACAGCAACAGCAACAGCAACAGCAACAGCAACAGCAACAGCAACAGCAACAGCAACAGCAACAGCAACAGCAGCAGCAGGAGCCCTCCGGTCGAGGCACCCGCCCCAGGCTCGGGGTACCCCGCCGGGGGTGTTCGAGGCAACCATGACCCCGCCTCATCCTCATCCTCACCGACACCCTCTCTAGGAATACCACCGACACCGACGCCGGCGCCCGTGCATCCGTTCCTCGCGTGGGGGATTTCGGCTTTGAATCTCCTGACTTTGTCGCCGTTTTTTTTTACGCACGGCGGTTACGACGGCGACAGCAACATCGGCGGCGGCGGCCGAGGCAGCGGCGGCTGCAGGGGATCGATGCACGGTGGCCCGGGGGCGCGGGCGCAGGCATGGGCGGCAGCGACGGCGACAGCGGCGGCAACGGAGGGGTGTCGAGCTTCGGCTACGATAAGACCGCGGCGGTGCTCGTCGGTTGAGGATTTTCGGTCGTCACCACCGTCGTCGCCGCCGCAGCAGCCACCGCTGCCGCCGCCGCCGTCCCCGAGGGGGAGGGTAAGGTTTCACCATCAGATCAAGGTGGTCCTGGTGGCATCGCGCGGAGAAATGTCCTCTGTGAAAGCCGATGTCTGGTGGGGGGAGAGGGACTACTACGATTTCAGGTGCGCTGGTCATTGTTTGTTGTTGTTGCTGATGTTGGTGTTGGTGTTGGTATGGTGTTGGTGGGGTGGTGGTGGTGGTGGCAATGATGGGGTTGCGTTTTTTGTTTTTGTTTGGGTTGTAGTTTTTGTTACCGTCGCAACGCCTGGGCGCAGGGACAGCGGGCGGCGTATATTTTACCGCTTTTTTTGTGTTTCACAAGGTACAGTTTTTTTTTTTTCGGTCAAGCACCCTTTCGAGAATGTGGGTCCCGGGTTTACCCGCCGCTGTTGCGCACGCACTCGCAAACAACGGGCCCCGTCCTGCGACCGGCACCGGTACCCCTTGCGAAAGCGGCTACACCCGTTTATGCAGGGGTGGAGGGAAGCTTCGAAGTGCGTGGCATATCATCCTTTTCTGTAGCTTCGGAGGGAGAGCTGCTGGCTGTCTACCGCATTATCCAACTCTGTCTTGCCTATATGCCATTGCTCATACTACGGGGGACCATAGTTAATATGACCAAATATTGTTACTAGAAATGGTTGAATATATAGGTTTTTATGCATACCACAGGTCCTATTTAGTATGCCCCCCCGTAATAGACGCATCTCCCTCCCTTGACTGTCCGCTCCTTACTACTGCTCCTGCTGCGTGCACACTTCTAGTCCTCCTCCTCCTGCTGCTATGTTATGCACAAGCATGTTACGAATA
Source organism: Nereocystis luetkeana (assembly GCA_031213475.1). NCBI lineage: Eukaryota > Phaeophyceae > Laminariales > Laminariaceae > Nereocystis > Nereocystis luetkeana. The sequence continues at coordinate 4,286,810 of JARUPZ010000034.1, read as the reverse complement.
TACAACCACCGGCACAGCTGTACTCATGGCCCTATTTGAATGGAATATAAGACTGAAATTTGTTGTCCTTAGGACCCCATACGGTTGTGTAGTGGTGCTGTCCGAACGGATCTTCACAGTTATTTCTGTTTTTAAGTATATGAGAATATTTTACCACAGGCTGCTCCCGAGAGCCACCTGACCTGCCGCGGCAGCGCGACCATCTCAAGCTACCTTCCCCCAATGCAACCGTCGGTTTCCCCGGCGAAAGAAGGGGCGCCGTGGCCAGACTCGGCGAGCGGGGGGGGGCGTTGTAAGGTGCTCTTCCGGGTGTGGCAAATAACCACTGACCGTCTTTTGGGTCACCGGTAGAGCTTTCGACTCTGAGGGTCAGAAGAGGGGGTTAAAGTCCCTCCTTCTCTGCGTTGTTTTTTTATGCTTTCGTTTTTTGGGTGTTGTGAGTGGGTCGGTAGGAAAATTGGTAGTGGGTGAGTGCTCCAGTGGTTGGGTGGGTAGGTTTGTGGGTGAGGGTGTCGGTGGGTGGTCGTATTATCTTGCGTAACATTTTCTTCAGTCCGCTGGTGTTGGCAGGACACCACTATCAATGGTTCCTATTTCTTTCACTACCTGTCGTTGGTATAGCGGGAATGGTGCAGGAAATGTGTATTCGCAACTGGCCGCGTATGTATGGCTCCTGAGAGCAGGTTTAGCAGGACATAGTAACTACCCTTGTTCGAGCCCTGAACACAACCCCTACACCCATACTCTACCTATTCTAGGAGCATTGGCGGGGACGATTCGGCCAGCTAAACTCTTGCAGCTTGAAAAAAAAACCCGACAGTACAAACAAGGCACATGCCGCGGGTACCAGCGTATGTTAGTCATTCAGTCTAAATGTATTGGTAGTAGTGGAAAATTAGCGAAGATTATTCTTCACATGGAATATGAATGGCTGTTGCGGCAGTGCAGAAGGCGGACCAATCTAGCACAAGCCGAAAGTCACGGAGATGCGGAGACGATGCCACAGAAACGGAGCAAAGTAGACCGAGGCGGGGGCGGAGCAAAAACCGCCAGACCCCTGCTGTATCTTCCACGAGAAATTGATGGAGAACGCAGAGCAGACGCGACTGACGTATCACGTAAAACCCAGCTCGCAAACCTTACGCGTAGCACTACAGACATTTTAGTGTGCAGCGGGCAACCTGGTTGGTCAAGCTCGAGTTGAGTTGTATGAGTGACGTGTGATCACATATTCCTATATAACTACCTGGTATACGATATCTCCCTTCGAAAAAGTACCTTGGAGATTGTAGCCGCCAAATAGGGTCGAACGTTATGGAAAACCCGATCTCCCCTTTTTTACCCACTCATGGCATTTTTACTCGAGGCGAGTTCCAAATCAGACGTTCTCTCGAAAGGAATTGCCTAAGCCCTCTCCCAGGGGTTTCCAAAGCACCAGCACATTTCTACAGGGGTGCAGCGACCCTTTTTCAGGACGGGGCCGCAAGATTCAGCCAAGTTTCACAAATTCCCGATGTTTGCCATATATAATTGCCCGAGATCTCGATTTTTTTCTGTACATGTTGATCGCCAATTGTCCTTCCGAAAAGAATCCGAAATTAACTCGTGTAGGAACGGGCAGGTTCGCTGGAGCCCCCTCGGAGAAAGCTCGAACAGCCCCTTTCAAGAGAAAATCCGAGCTCGAGCTTAGCTCGAGGAAAATTGCTATGAATACTTGTAGTACCGAAGGGAAGATTTCGAGAAAATCCATGATCAGGGGTCGGAGTTTTTTTACGCCTGGCTTGGAGGCAATAGAAGCGGGTGTTCCCGTTTCCTGTATGTATCAAGTACGCGCGTCTTACCAGGTACATTTTCGTGTGTTATCGGTCTGTGGCCGCCGGCTTTCCCTCTGACGTGTCTTCAAAAACAATTCGTAGGATACCACAGGAAACATTATAAAAAAATGTAGTGTTATCATACCGGGTAGTTTTTTTTACACACAGCTTTTAATAGACGGGGGTGGCGCAAGAAGAAAGGTTGCAAACAGTTATCACCTCGGACAGCGCCGTTACGAGATGACGTGCAGGATCTGTGCAGTACATACAGATCCATAGTACAGATCCAACCCAGGAAACACGTCCTAGACCATGCAGGTTAGATTACGGCTCTCACCCGGCATCATGAGCTAGATCATCCAAGATCAGCAGATATCCGCCCTGCAAGATCAAGATGATGTAGCGACACTCTCAATGCTACGACCCTGACATCCGAAGCTTGGAAATTATGGCCGACAAGAATGCCATCGAAGAGGTTCCACCGCGCCATGAAACAAAGTCGCGCGTGCCCGTCTTGCGTCGTGACGGTATGTAGCACGGCGGAAACTGCACTCTCAAGGCTACAGCTGCACCACCTTGGCCCACTTGCAGACGAATAGGCAGGGCATGACCGCAGTCTTTACCCGATCCTCGGGCGGGGAAAATAGACAAGACTGACCCATCTACATGTGGGAGCCGGGGCGAAAGGGACGAAGAGCCGACCCCAACCGAGCGCACGAGCGTGTCCCGCCCACGACCCAACGATGAGGCCTCCGCCTGGAGAGTTATGTCGACCAGCATGAAAGCCCTTCCCCTCTGGCGAATCAACTTCCTCCTACCATACCTGCACCCGAGAGTTCAGAGCATGTGTTGGTGTCCTGTACATACATCAGTTTTTCTTGTGCTTGGTCGAGAAAGGCGAGGCCGTCCACCGTCGCGCAGTTCAGAGTTTCGCACATCAGAATTGCGGTCCCTGATACCGACGTCCAAACTATCTCAAAATCGGTAGGGCTATGAGTTGCGAAGTGAGCCGACCACTCGACGTTTTGTTTCGTACCTTACTAACAACAAAGAACAAACGAGCCAGGCAGATATGTATATAGGAACGCAGATTTCCGCAAATATATCGCACACTACTAGCTTCAATAATACTCAGCCAACTGAATATCTAGTCGACAACTTGAGAGTAAGCCAACCCCCAGGTCGCTGAAAACAATCGGAATCTCAATATCAGGCGTGCGCAACGAGATTAAGCTCATGATTCGCACCCGGCATTGTTGTTCTATACCCATGAATCTAAACATTGATTTATTGCCGTATTTCAGCCAACAAAATTGCCTGCCGCAGTTTGATCCCCGGAGATGACCCCTCAGGAATCTGTCGTCGAGTAGGCACGGTTAGGTCTTTCGCTACAATCTACAAACATCGTGGAAACAGAGTGAGGTGTAAACAACAAGATCAATTTTTTTCCCGCTTTCAGAACGCCGATGCAATATACTAGAATACATTATTTTTTTTGCCCGTTTTTGCCCTCTTTTGAACCCAATGGTTTACTACCTCTAGATCTGGGTCGAAGTTTTAACGTCCGCCTTTTTTCGGGTACGTCTGCGAGTTCTCCAGCGACGTTGTGACGAGGAGCGTCTTTTTTTTCGTGGGTGCTGTAGTCTGGTGGCAGGTGCTAGCCAGGGCCAGCCGCGAAAATGCAACCGTTCCCCGATTTTCCTTTATGGTGCGTTGACTGCCAACTTCGAGAAGATAAAAGCGTGCCTCATTTCGCGGGCCGTGACTGCTTGCGAGCCGTAGCTGTCCGCACGTCAAGTGTAAACTTGAAATGGGGATTGTTCCTTTCTCATGTGGTGGCTTCCGATTTTCGACCAATTTCGGCCAACAGCAGCACCCCAAACCCGAGGTGTAGACCTCCGTCGAGAAACCGCGGACGGTCAATCTGGAGAGAATCACAAGCTGCTGTGGAGAAAACACTAATGTCAAAATAGCGGCGCGACTGACTGCGCCGCGGAAATATCTAGACATCAGAGTCATCCGGAAACCCTAAGACTGGGTGTGGATAAGGTTCTTCGCGGTCTCAGTCACGCAAAACACACACAATGTATTCGCAGTAACCGCGGTCTAAAGGTTGTAGCCCCGACCTTGCCCGCCCTGCCTTATAGCCGTGGCGGGCGATCAGCCCCCAGCGGCGGGCGACCAGGGTTCAGCGACAGCACTGCACGGCAGGTAGCTACCGTACGAAGGCGAAAAAATGTGAATGCCGGGCTTTTGCCCTTCGTGAGAGTGAAGAAGGTTGGAGGACCCTGCCAAGCAGCCAACAAAAAACCTGGCTAGGAACAACTCGTTTCTTTCCAGGCACCTGGTATAATATACCTGGTGAATACAAAGCTGCTTTTCTGCAGAAATCAAACGCTTGAAACCCAAAGAAAAACTAACGAAAAAGCACTGTTGAAAGCCACTGTAGCGAACTGTCCGGACACAGGTACTGTAGCGAAGAGCCCAGCTAGCAGCCCACCGCGGTTTACACATTTATGCGTTAGTCTTGAAAAAAGAAGAACTCGCTTAATCTGCGCAGGAAGCCGAAAACAAAAAAAGAAAGCCAAAAAGTCTATCTTTCCCCCTCCGCGACGGCAAATTTCCCTTTTGTTAGCTTCGCGCCCGCCCCCTCGCCAACGCCCGCTCGCACCCTCACCCCCTCCCAACCCCGGAAGATGGATCATCTACTCCCGTACCCGTGCTAGCGCTTAACTCATCCGAACTGAATCCAACTCAACCCGACTGAACACAACTTAACTCGACAGCGCCCGCTCATACCCTCCTCCTCCCTATCGATCCGGGCCAATCGATCTTCTACTCCCTTACCCGTGCCTGCGCTCAGTTCAGCCAACCTCAACCCAACTCCACTCAACTCAACCTGGCTCTACTCTACTCTTACTCTTTATCTACTCTATTTTACTCTACTCTACTCTACTCTAATCTACGCTACGCTACTCTATTCTACTCGACTCGACTCTAGTCTACTCTACTCTACTCTAGTCTAGTCTACTCTCTACTCTACTCTCTACTCTACCCTGTTCTACTCTACCCAACCCAACCCAACCCAACGCCTCAAACATGCCAACGTTGAACACCTCAGATGTGCGTACATAATCGCAGCGCGGGAGAAAGCAGTGATCGACCAGGAGGCGAACTGCCGGAACAAGATTGAGGCGGAGATGGCGAGACAGGCGAGGGCCAGTATCCACACGGAAGGAAAGCAAGACCAAGTGACCGGACAGGAGGTGGGAAGCCACCGCATGGAAGTAGAGCAGAACCAAGTGGTGACGGTCGAGACGCTCGCTGCAACGTCAGGGAGTGCCTCGTCATCACCGTTAACTTCGGTGCCGTCGTCATCGTCGTCGACCCTACCCCCGATCACACCAGGGGGGGGTGTCGGGACATCCCCGGGCGTGCTGCTTGACGACAGCGGTGTCTGCTCGTCGGCGGCACGGGCGCTTCCGTCGCCATCGCTGCCGCCTCCACCACCGCCGCCCACCCCCGAACAGGAACGGCGCCATTCCCTCGTCATCGAGGGCAGCGGCGAAAGCGGAAACAGCAGCGTTACCAGTGACACTAGTGGCGTTACCAGTGTCACCACCAGTGGCAGTGGAAGTGACAGTGACAGTGACATCAGTGGCACCAGTAGCACCACCAGGGGTGATGACGGTGATGTCAGTGCCACCGGTGGCACCAATGGAACCACCAGTGGCAGTGACAGTAGTGGAAGCGGCTTTGTTGCGGGCGTTGCTGCTGGCCTGTCGGGCGGCAAGACCGCCAGCGGTAGGGAAGAAGAAAGCCGAAGGGCCGCCACCGCGGCCACCGCCGAGCCTGAAAATCTCGATCCTGGTATCGACCAGTCTGGCGCGGCGCCGAAGGCTCTTCCCCCCCCAGCGGCTGTGGCGATCGTGGCGACCGTGGCGGCGGCGGCGGCTTCGGTAGCGACGGTGCTGGAGCCAATTACGACTGTGAATACTACTACCACTGCTGCCACTACCGTCGCCACTGCCGCTGCAGCGACAACCGCGACGGCGACACCACCGCGCAGGCAAGGGCGGGTTCAACCATGGCGGTTTTCGGGGGGATCGTCAGCCAGTGATAGCAGTAAAGGCGTCGGAGACGGCGCCGGCGTATCGGACGACGGCGCATCAGGCGGTGACCCAACCAAGGACTGCGCATCGGCGTCCACGCCGGCATCCGGCCGTGTGAGCAATCGCAGTGGTAACGGTCGGGTGGTGGAGAAAATCGCAGAATCGGCGTCATCGGCAGTGGGGTTGTCGAAGTCGCCCCCGTATCTCGCGGGAGCGGCGGCGGCCACGACAAGGGCGAAGTCCGTTCCCAGTGCGGTTTTTGTCGATGGTTGCGACGGCGGCGGCAGGGAGGGGGCGGGTCTTTGTAGGCAGGCCGAGAGGGGGTCGGTAGCGCTCAACAACAGGAAGAGCGCACGCAGCGGCAAGGTTCCGCTGCCGTTCCTTGGAGACGCGCCTATTCGAAGGGTCGCCTCTTTTTGACAAGAGCGGTGCGCATTTCGAAGGAGGGAAAGAGTAGCGGGGGGCGGGGGCGGTCCGAACCGGTGCGACGAGGAAGAACGGGTTATATTTATCGCCGGAAAGAGCAGTCGCGCTATGGGCGCAGTGTGTAGAGTTGGGGCCTTCGTCGGCCGAGCAACTGCATGTTGTTTTCTGATGTTTTTTTTTTTGCGGCTCGGCGCGTGTTGAGTACCACCGGGGCGCTGGGTAACTTGACATCGCCCTCATTTGGTGTAAAGAAGTACGCATGCGTATGCTATTATTAATAGTAGTGTATTGTCATTTTCACAAAATGGCTGCGTGGGTTGGGTTGCCCGGCGAGGTTTTGTTTTCTGCACCAATTCTCACGACGATCGCGCACGCTCGGGCAAACGGGAGTGGCTTGATTTGTTTCGTTTCGATTCCCGTCTTTTTTGTTGCTTATATTTCGAGTTGGTTTCTACCGATTGCGGGAGTAGCAACTACGGGACTGCACATGTTGGGAATATATGTAGGAGCTATCTGGACATCGCGGATACGGACTGCCTGCTGGGTGGCATTTTTCGCAGTGATTATGTTTCAGGGTTATCTGAGTGGAAGTTTGCCTCTGTTTCTGCCCGCGAATTTTTTCGACCCAAGGGTTTGCGCGTGCACCCCTCCTCCGCGTGTGTCTATCCGCGCTTGGAGATTATTGGAGACGGTGGAATGTAGTTACTGGAGAGGGTGGAATGTAGTCAGAGATTGCCCGAGGTTTTCGGAGTTATGATGGAAGGTCGTCGAAGATGATCGGAGATGATCGGGGGCAGTCGGAGACGGCCGGAGGTCGATCAAAGGTTATCGGAGGTTATCGGAGAGTAGCGAAGATACTCGGAGACGGTTGGAGATGATCGGAGAGACCACGTGGTTTCCTTCCCACCCATATCGCGAGCTTTTCGGGGGGGGGGGGGGGGTTCCAGTCCTTGCCTTCGGCCGCCCATATGGCCGTGGCGCTGCCTCTTCGAGGCAACGGCCCTGACTGCGGAAGAGCTTTCTCGCTCTTGGTGACGTCACTTACGATAGGGAGAATTTCCCGCTCCTGGTGACGGCGCTTACGAGAGGGAAAATTTGTTTCGGCCGAAACATTTTTGACTGGCCGAGGTTTCCTCAACGGATGCGTTACCCATCCCGTTCGTGTTTTACAACATGATGATTCATTGTCCCTACGGTGAGCCACGCGACTGCTCGTCGGGCTAGTTTGATTTTGTGTTCACTTTCATCGAGTTAAGCTTGATTTTTTTTCTCCATCACAAGTCATTTTATACTGGGGGGGGGGGGGGGGGTGAGGTCACTATTGAGGGAAGATTGACCTCAAAAACTTTAAGGTGCTGCCGCTATCGTCGCATGCGTCTAGTGTCGTTGAGAAGGCGGGGCAGATTGCTGAGGACGTCCCGATCGGAACCGAAGAGCACATGGTAGGGTGCGCGGTGGGAGTGGTGAGGTACGGTGGCGTGATTTTTTTCGCGCGCTGCGTTGCCTAGCACGCATGCTAGGGTCCGGGGTGGGAGGGCTGACCCTTGTTTTCGGTATGAAAAAGAGGGCGGCGTGGTTTGCAGTGAAAAGTTTAGCTGTGTGTACGTGCGTGCGTGTTTTTTTCCCTCCAACTTCGCGTTCAGCGAAAATCGCTTTGCCGTCAACTCCCGTCCGTGTTGCCTTCTGCCCGGTGCTTTTGTACTCGCTGCTGCGTTCTGGTTGTTGTGGGTGGGGTCTGCGAGGAACGAGTTGTACAAAACATGCCGACAATTTTGTTTGTTGAGGTTCCTGGTTGTACGTAGTCGTCGCGTTTTTTTGTTTTTCGACTACTTTTTTACAATAGCTGTGGCGTTCCTTCGCGCGTTGTTTTCTCTCAAGCGTTTCTGGTTATTTCCAGACTCCTGGGGTTGACTTGGAAGTTTTGGGGGGTTTTGTTTCCCTTTTTTTCTTTTTTTTTCTTTTTTCGTAGCGATGAGGATCCCTCCCTCCGGCGCGTTCTTCCGGTGTTGTCTGCTTTCTTCGTTTTCTCCAGAATGCATCACTTACTTGGCGTAACTGATTTATTGTAGCTCTGCGTGTGTGTGAATCGTGGCAACGTGTTATGCAGGGTGATGTTGTAAGGGTTCCCCGATTCGTAGACGCGAGGGTCTGTGCGCGTGTACATACAGGGATATATGGATAGCACCGATGATTGGTGTACCGTCGGGGGGGGAACGGCAGTGGGGGGAAAGCTTGCCTCCCCCAACCGACCAGCGGCGTGGTTGTACGAAAAGTTTAGGACTCGGATCCCGATTTTATGTTCCGTCGCAATTATAAACGAAAGCTGCAAGCGGCCGAAATGCGATAGTTTCGGATGAGGGAGGGAGGGGGGGGGGTGGAGGAAGGGAGAGAGGGAGGGAGGAAGGGAGCGAGGGAGAGAGGGAGGTAAGGGCTCCAGGGAGATGGGGCGCCATGTTGGGCATAAATTAGGCGCTTGTTCATAGACGGGGTTGGGATACCTGTCTATGCCAGCATGTGGCGCACTCCGTTTTTTTTTGCCGGGCCGGGGTTTTGAGATATAGCGGGTAGTACCTAACGTGGTTATCACGAGAGATGATTCATTTTGTGCGCTAAGGTTGATGTACGAAATCTCCTTGTAGCCTATCGGTATGGTTGCGTTTGTTTCAAGGCCGTGAGACGGGCCGAAGGGGAGTATGCAGCTTGGTCGAGGGGCAGGCGACAGCAGAGGTAGGAGGGCAATGTTGTATCATGGTGCGCACCTGATATTTGTGTTTTGGTGAGATGAGTGGATGGATGGATGAATGGATGGATGGATGGATGGGTGGATGGATGGACGGATGGATGGATGCGTGGATGGATGGATGGATGGATGGATGGATGGATGGATGGATGGATGGATGGATGGATGGATGGATGGATGGATGGATGGATGGATGGATGGATGGATGGATGGATGGATGGATGGATGGATGGATGGATGGATGGATGGATGGATGGATGGATGGATAGGTGGGTGGATGGGTGGGTGGGTGGGTAGGTGGATGGGTGGATGGGTAGATGGATGGAGGGGTGGATGGATGGGTGGGTGGGTTGACGGAGAGGTGAATGGGTAGATGGATACACGGGTGGAAGGTGGAAGGATGACTGCGTGGTGGATGCAGCTTTGGCGATAGACCTGCTACTTTGTACGTAGCATTTCTGCTTTGGCGGGGTGTGTTGCATCACTTTAGGGAGACTCTACTTCAAGCGGGTGTCCGGTTGGTGGAGGCTCGCTTGCCGTCGTGTGTATCAGAGGTGTGTAATGTCGTACCTTCCGATGTAGTGTGAGTGTTGTCATGCGCGTGATGAATGAGCAATGCCGCTACTCAGAGATCCTCTTGTCTACCGAGTAAATGACATTTCAATTTTTAAGTATTCGAGGGTGGCGGTCAGTTAGCAAGGGTATACCATCAGCTCCATCACAAATATTAGTGTGTTCGATGTGTTTTTGGGAGGGTGGGGGTGGGGGGGGGGGGTGGGGGGAGGGAGGAGGGGGGCAACTAATCGCCTCTTTGGTGCCTTCCGCCTGTAGGCTTCGTGTGGAGTTGCACTTATCGTGCGTGACATATACGGTGCCGTTTACTACTTGCTGTAGGAGAATATCTACACAGCCAAACAACGCTTATTGAGCGACCCACGTTTACGAGGTCCTGATAGGTGACCCGAGCCCAAAGCTCAGATTTTGTAGATATTGCGGGTGATAGTGCGGCTAGAAGCTCTCGTGAAGCGATTGGTGGGGACAATTTTTTAGGTGTGATTTCGTAGAGAGAGCCTGCCAAGGGCAACGATTTTATTTCATTTTCTTCGGCAAGCTACCCAGCAAGCATCCTGTGTTGCCGCTGTTTTGCTGAATCTCGAATACCTTACGCATGTATACGGACCCGACAGAATATGCCCAGCATGGTATATAAGGTCGTCATTTTTGTTGCGTGTCTTGGGCTTCAGATATTTTGAAATAGATGATCGAATTTTTGTGCTTTTGCTTTTTACTTAGACCCCCCCCCCCCCACCCCTGGCTTTGCTACTTAATATTTTTGACGTCGTGTAACGTGAAATACGCGGACCAGGTATAAAAAGAGAGATATGCATAGCTGGGGAGGGGATACTTTATTTTTCATGTGGGAGGCGGGTACACCTGTAGGCAGGCTTGTTTTATTCTTCGTCCGATTTGGAGCTCGGGACGGCGTGGTGGCAACGAATAAATCTGGCAAGGCAACACGTGAATCAGCATGCACGTACGTAGCCGATGGGTCCGGGTATTTCGCGCGTCGGGCTTATCAGTCCCTTAATGTTCAGAATCTAGATCTGTCCAAGGGCAGATATATTATGACCGTGACCTGTGTTCTTGTCTGCACGATCTAATCATCTCTATGTTTTCATATTTTTCCGGGTGGGACATGTATGACGCGATTCCTGCGCACATGGTTGCTGGGTGGGATCTGTACGGTGCAGCTCTTCTTGCACATGGGCTATATCGCAACGGAAAGTATAGGATCTATTACGGGGGACCATAGTAAATAGGACCTACGGCACACACAAAAATCTATGTATTTCCTTGTTTTTACTAACAATATTTGGTCCTATTCACTATGGTCCTCCGTAATAGATGATCTACGGTAGATCGTGATCGATCGGTCCGATATGATTCGTATTTTTAGTTCCATTTTTTCAGCAGAACGCCCGTTAAGATCAACGCAAAAATTTATACCGAGCACTTGCAAGCACCCATGAATTGATTTACTACGTTGAAACTCCAGGTTCGTCTTTGTAGACATCGAGCCTCCCTCCTATTTACCTGGTGCATGCTATGAGCAAGGCTTTTTTACCTCTATTTTCGAAATCACACGGTGCGGCTCGGTACAGTTTATTGATTTGGGGACTCGTACCGTGCGGTGCGGGGCGGTTCGGTGCGGGGTGGATTTTGTCTTTCAAGAATCATACCCTGCGGTGTGGTGCGGTTATCCGTTCAACCCCAGTAGTTGTTTCGTACGGTGCGGTTGAGCGTGCAAGGTACTAGAAAAACCGGCGTACTGTAGGTTTAAACCGTAGCCACACCGTACACAAGCCTTACGGTTCGGGTTGAAAAAAACGTCGGTCTGGGTTAGTGCAGTCTGCTTGTGAATTTATATGCAGCATACTACTGTTGGTGTACTTATCATGCCTTATCTAATACCTGGTAGCAGCTTTGAACCAATTCTCCCTTTCTTTCCGCATCCCAATCGTCGTACGACAAGCGACCCGTGCTACGATAGAGGTAGCACATTTCCGTGTTTGTTTTCTGAATGATGGGGTTCCTTAACGTAAAATCGTCAGAATCTCAGTCTCGTTCCTAAATATTACTTCTTCGTGTAGTTGGGCGATGGGATTACTCATCGGGATGCAATTTGGTTTTTGCTGGAGTCAGTTTTCGGGTGAGCTATGGAGCTCCTCAAGTGAGGAGCCTCAGAAAAATTAAGATGAACCTCTATCGTAGAACGCCTTAAGCCGAGATATATTATTATTATTATTATTATTATTATTATTATTATTATTATTATTATTATTATTATTATTATTATTATCATTTCTCTTGCCATCCGGCAATGTGCAGCATGATCTTCAACATGGATCACTCACAACTTTCCCGAAAGAAGAACACTTCGAAAACAAAAGGGAACCCATGCACCAAGTCTACCTCCCTTCCGTGCCAACTTTCGGCTTGTCTACTCTATCATACAGCCCCCACCGTTCGACGACACGGTGCGCGGTGTTTTCTTTCGACGGCTCACAGGTCAATCCGCACAGTAGCAGGAAATGACTGTACTACGGATTCCCTCCAGCACTCTACGGTGCGGCGCGGCTCGGATTTTTGTTATAATCTAATAATCCTCCGGTGCGGCAGTAGTATTCACATTTGTGTCATCTGATAGGATTTTTCCGGGAGGTTTCCGAGATATTTACAGGCACTAATAGTGATGGGGGGGAAATCGTTGTCCGCAGGTTCGGAATAGCGAAACAATCGATAGCGGAGCAGACGCGTTAGGCTTGTAGGGTTGGGGTTACAGGGGATGGGTTGGGTCCACCCGCGTACCTTGATCCTAACAGGAAGTGCTTACCAGACACAAAATTGGAACTGGACATGAGGAAATTCAGCTTTCTCTAAAAGCATATTCACGGTGGGTTTGAGGTTCGAACTCACGACCGACGACCCATGTCCTGCAGATAGACGCCATTTGTTAGGATCTTAGTCCGTTGGGGTACTGGTGAAAGCTTAGCCGATTGCCTATTCAATATAAGCCCTATAGCACCAACCCCAGGAAGATCTTACCGGGCGATCCGTTAATAGTCCTCTGGTCCGGTGTGGTGCGGTGCGGTGCGGTGCGATGTTGTGCGGTGCGATGTTGTGCGGTTCGAAATTTGTTTTACTGCGCGATGGGGTGCGGACTATCACTTTTTTATAATCCTGCGTACGATGCGGTGCGGTGAGGTGTCGTGTGCGGTGGGGAGTGTTTTTTTTTGTCAGTGGCTGTCCTTAGTGAACACCTCCCCTTAGTGGTGTTTGGGTTTTAGTACGAGGTGTGGGGGAATCTATAACCTCATTTCTTTTGTTTCGAATCGCCGTATCTTCGACCACCTCATCCCCGGTCGTTTGGGATTAAGTTTGTCATCATCCTTCGATCATCTCCTTGTGGTCTACATATTCGATGATTCAGGGGGGGCTAATGTGATATGTGAAGTAATCATGGGCTATAGATATCGACACTATAGTCTGCTGCTTTGTAGTCTCAGGACTACGGAAATAATCCAACGAATGGCTTGTTCCCGCGGATATCCCGTTGGTCGAGAGTAACGTTCTTTTAGGAATGTGAACAGCCCGTTAGACGAGAGCAATGTTCCTAAACGGAGATAGGACCATAACATGATAAGTTATTTTAGTACCAGGACAACGATCGGTAGACATAGGAAAGTGCTATGGTGCCCTCTCTCCCCTGCTGCGGCCGTAAGGTTGTGTAGCAATCGCCCCCTCATCGTACCTGGCAGGCGTTATCGCCTGCCTTTCTGATGAACACCTCGCCCCTTCGTACAGAAGATATCTGACGAGGCAACCAGCAATTGTTACAAAAGCTTAACTTCTAACATCGTCGAGCACCCCGTGTGACTGACCAGAGCAGAGGCAAATACATCAACCTGATTTTAACCCCTTTAGTACCGCAGTCCCAATCTGGGGACAAACCATTTTTATCCCAAGTGATTTGTCCCCAAAACGGGACTGGAGTCCTAAAAGGTTAACACCAGTAGCCGGTCCCTAGGTCCATACTGCCCTTACACTTAACGCTGTCGTCGCCGGCAGGACATGGGTCGTTGGTCGTGAGTTCGAATCTCACGTTCACCATGAAAACGCTTTTTAAAGCAAAGTGGGTTTCCTCTTGTTAAGAATCTGAGAAAACACTCTTCCAGGGTCCCCAGAGATTGTTAAGAGCTTCGGGCTAGGCACGTAAAGCCCCATGCGAAGACCAACGATCCCGCTGTTCTGCAGGGAGGGAGACTGTTAGAAGGCTTAGATTGGGCAGGCGGTTGGTTAACCTTTTCCCAGTATAGCCCAACGGACTCAGACTTCAACATAATGTTAAAGGTTTTAGTCGTAGTTCGTTGGTATAAAATAAGGGTCAATGTGTTAAGGTCGCCCCCCCCCCCCCCCCCCCCCCCCCTACCTCTCACTTCTCTACCACAGAGCACCTCTTTAGATCTCTCGCCAAGATTCAATACAGAAGATCTACATCAGAAGAAGAAGCGGAGTACTTCCTCCCAGCTGCCGGCTACACCTGCGTCCCTCACCCATAACCTCGGCATTCACTTCACAAAAACCGCATGCGAAGATAGCACGGTCTCGAAGGTTGATATGCAACTTGGATATTTGTTCACACGACAGCAGTATAGTATCGCCTACGTACTCGCCCCCATACCCCGCGACGCAACAACTCCATTGCTGCTATCGTCATGCAAGACCTCGCTAGGACCCTGATATTATATCGGTTTCAATGATCAGCTATCTTCAAGAATCGCGATTATTGGGTGGGGTGGTCAACAAGCACTATTTTTTTGTTTATGAATTACCCTCCGGCGGATTGGTGGAAATATGTATTACGGGGGGCCATAGTTAACAGGACCAAATATTGTTAGTAAAAACTGTTAAACATATAGGTTTTTATGTATACCATAGGTCCTGTTAACTATGGCCCCCCGTAATAGCTTATGCTCACACCACTCTTTGCGGTTAGAATACGTACAATAGTCAGTAAAAAAACGCGATAGTCGGGGTAAAGAACCAAGGGCCAACAATCGCAATCAAGAAATCGCGATGATCGAGGTCTAGAGTCGGGGGTCAAAATAATCGGTTTCAAGAATGCGGAGAGTATTATCGAGGTACGAGAAAATATGGGTTTTGTATGTACGGGAGAAATTAACCAATTAGATCAACGCGGGTTGTTGTACCCGTATAGTCCAGAAGTGAACCTGGGACCAGACGTGTGTTTTTTCTCACAGAGCTTGATGTCTTATCTTGATGATATCCACTTTCCTGGCTCTCAGAGAGTTCTGAGAACAGGGGGCTGGTTTTTATATAAATTATTTGCGTTTAACAGACAAATCGGAAAAATGGGAACGAAACCAAAAATGAGAACGGACGTTTTTTTTTTAGAAAGCAAACCATGTGTGTACAACTCCAAGAAAAAAAGTTGACAGTCCTGTGGGGCTGTACAGCAGCCTTCGAATGAGCTGTCGCTCAGGCTGGAAGTCCTCGGCATCGCCGCCGTAGCCAGCATCTAGAGAAATCACAATAGAGTAAGCGTATATCGCTTTTTGCGCCCACCCGAAGGCACGAGATGGAGCATGACCGTTCTGACGAGCTCCTCTCACAGGGCTGGCCAAGGGGTTTCGCAGGATCATTTTGGTTCTCTGATACACCACATGGTTCTGGAGATACGGCTTGGTTATCATTTTAGGCTTCGTTCCCATTTTTCCGATTTGTCTGTTGTTTCGCGTTTCATCAGAAACACGCCTCCTCGACAATAGAGGGAAACAGGATAATGAAGGCCATGATACAAGCCCAGCTTGAAGGGCTGTATATATATGCAGATGCATAAAAATCTGGAGGGGACAAAACCCATCCAGAAAATTCTGAGAAATGGATCGAAGATACGGGGAATCACAACCCACTCCGACACCTCTATAACTTACAAGGCGAAAGCCGATTAAATCAACAACATTCTGCATCCTACGGTAGGAAGCAGGTTTGTCCCCGAGAGACGCGAGGAATCTAAAAAAAGATACGCGGCGTGCGACGTGGCAAAAAAAAAAAAAACGCGGCAAAAAAAAAAAAAACGCGAAAAAAAAAAATGTGTAAACAGAACGGCTCGAATTCGTCCTAGACGTGTGTACTTACTCACAGAGATTGATGTCTTAATGATTCCCACTTTCCTGGCTCTCAGAGAGTGCTGAGAACAGGGGGGGGGGGGTTATATAAAGTATTTGCGTGGCGCGTTTAATCAGAAACACCCCTCTCCTCGACAATATAGAGGGAAGAGTAGTAGTAGTGTGTGGAGGGAAGGGTTGGAAAATAAGGTGGAAGAGCCGCAGGAAGAGCGAGACGGCAGGAACTCTCCCCTAGGCACACTACCGATAGCAGTGTAGACAAGCAAGACCGCACGACCTTCTGCGCGTTGAAACATGCGTGTATAGCAGTAATAAACCAGCCATTTTGATGGACAGCGGGTTTTTGGTAGATGCTTTTTCGGGGGTGCTTAAGGAGGGGAGTGGTGGTCGTTTTTTGGTGGACGAGATGGAGGGATGTTAGTTGTAGTAGACTTCATGAGCGTCACATCAGTTCTGATTTGTCGTAGGATACTGCCGCGCTTTTGTTCTGGAGAGTTCTTCACTTTCTGTTTTTAATACAAGTAGTCGTTTATTAGAACAACACGACACATTGTGTCGGATGTCAAGCATAATAATAATATAGAGGGAAACGGAATCATGGATCCCATGACAATAATGCTCACAGGTATACACAGTGTTACACTAATGGCCTGGAATATAACACCCGTGTGGTATCTTGATTTGAATGTAAACGTTGATTATCGTTATGTCATCGACCAAATCGTACCATAGAACGGAAAAAAGAAACAAAGCAATCAGGATATTGCCAATTCCCACGGGGTTGGATATCAAAACTTGCAACTGAAGGGACGGTCAGCGCTCATCAGTGAGTCTTCATGCCCTAATTGTTAGGGCAGGAGGGCGGCTGATGGTATGTCTTCCCGGTTCTTCGTGCTTGTCATACAGGAGCATACGAGTGGCTGCGGAGAACCAAAATCCAAAATCCTACCAGGTATTTGATAGTCCTACTGTGCGAGTAATTCTCCCTTGTGACCAATGCAAACATCTACGGTGGAACTCCGTTGCCTGGAAAGCAGAAAGCAGCGAGATAGCGAGATACACAAGCTCGCAGTACTCGTTGCAGAGAGGGGACTCAAAGGCGCCATGGTCAAGGTGCTGATAGCGGGTGATGTCAAAGGGAGCGTGCCACATCTGCTGGCCAGGGTTGCTCAGCACCACAAGTGAGCGATTTCATGTTTCACCTCACCGCCCTCTCTCTGTGATTGTTTTTCGCGATCGATGATCTATGGTGTGTGGTACTGCTGTCTGTAGTTTGGCCGCGTTTGTGCTGAACCGCCGACACTCCAACAACGAGTGCTGGGCATCAGCGGGGGAGGGGGTGCTGAGCGCATGCCTTTTATTTTCGTCCAACCAGCATGTGGACGTTCGTCATCATGGGTACGAATGGCGCCCGCTACTAGCTGTTGTATATATGTACAGCAGTAGGTCATTTTTTCAAAAGGTAAAGGTTAATCGTGAAAGGCTGGCTGCAGACGAAGCACGCTGACTGCTCCCGTGTGATCGACGACGATTTCGTTTGAATTTTTATCTGCCACCTGGCGCCACCGTGGATACACAGCAGTAGTACACAGGCAGCTGCGCTGATCATGCCATAGTCTCCTCACTCTATTCGTGTACGTAGCAAACACTGCTGTCAGTTATGAATATTAATATTGATAGTAGCGCCGACTGTCTGCTGTGGGCTGTAGACTGCTGTGGGCTGTAGACTGCTGTGGGCTGTGTTGATCGAGGCGCCCCCCCAACCAGCGACCCAGGGGCCACTATCAATATACCAGGTACCAGGTATGTATTATTTCATTAATTCTCTTCTCATCCGACAATGTGCATGCAGCATGATCTTCGACACTGATCACTCATAACTTTCCCGAAAGAAGAAAACCTCGGAAACGAAAGGAAACCCATGCACCAAGTCCACTACCAGGTATATCGTTGCTATGCCTCAATCTCTGAGAGCACTTTTTCTTGACATGGGTCAGGTCGCCAGTCGACCATACTTTTTCTCTGTGTGATGGCCTGTGCGGGGCGCGTCATGTGGTGGTATCGATACATAGAGAGCATACGCAGAGGTCAAGAGCTGCTGCTGTCCGCCCACGCATTAGATAGCACTGCAGTCTCGTTTTGGGGACAATTGAGGATGCATTACTTGGAATTTGAGTAATCTGCCCCCAAAACGGGACTGGAGTTCTAAAAGGGTTAAAAGCTATATCCACCATCCACAGATGGTCAACGTCAAACTTGCCAAACTGCAGCAGCAGTTTTTTCGTACTTCAAGGGCCGGTCCTAATAACGAGGGGAAAAAAACGAAAAAATACGAACTACGAAAACGAACAAGACTTTCGATTTTTCGTGAACAACAGCAGGTTGAGTCCTAAGGCCACTTCTTATGCAGTCGGGAACTAGGATTGAAAAAGCCGGTTTCCGATTGGAGACTAAAAAGGCAAAATCTTCTGCAGTTAAAAAAGCGCCTTTTCAATTAAAAAAAACGATTATGACTTCCAACTGGACCAGACAGTCGAAAAAACTGGGATTTCCGATCCAACTCGTCTGTCGGATTCGTGCATCGGAAATGTTAGAAAGTGCAGCCGCATACTCGTACGAGTATCACACACCCACACGTGTGCGCTTTATTCGTCTCGTGTATTTTGAGGCAGCCGAATTTTCGATTTTTTTGTTTTTGGGATCTTCCTAGGGCTCCAGCACCTTTGTGTGACCACGGACTCCTTCGTCAGAGAGTTAATGTGAGAACAACAACAACAACAATAACACGACATACGGCACACCCCCACACCACAACATCGGCGACGCTGGCTTGGCTGCTGTCACTTCTGCTGCTGCTCGGCTCTAGTCAGCGTGATATATCCTCATCTATGTCCGTCAGCAGCACGTGGCAGCACCCGATGGCCGCAGTGTGCGGTATCGATGACCTTTTGCCAACTGTTGCGCTGGCTGTGGCTTTGGCAACTGTCGAAGAAACCCAGCGTCTTGATGGCCTCGAGGACGAGATGGAGGAGAACGCCCCGCGTGTGAAGCTCACACGCTGCTCGAGGAAGAAGCGAGACATCAGCGTGTATGTGTGGTTGGGCACAGCTGCTGGAGGCTGAAGACCTCTCTGACGCCACGAGCATTACGGCGAAGCCGTTTGGAACCGACTTCCGTCTACCCTACCCTTTTTTCTCGGTGCTACAGCAGCAGTGGTCAAGCTACACTCACTCATTTCAAGCGTCTCCTGGTCTCGAGGAAAAACGCAAAAACTGTATATTCGATCCGACGGACGATAAGAAGGGTAGCTATTCGCAATCCAGTCGGAAAAGTAACCGATCGGAAACCGGATTTTTCAATCCTAGATTCCGACTGCATAAGAAGTGGCCTAACGAGGAAAAAAAAGAAAAATAAACCGTAAAATAAAGAAGCCGAGTCGGTTTCTAATGCGGTGCAATTCTTGAGAATAATTCCGGGCGATATCGCTCAATAACAACGGTGATGATGATGTTTTCACGTTATGATAGCGCACTTCTCTAAAATCCCGCGGTGCCGTACTCGGAGTACACGCACACACACGTAACGAAAGAAGAAAAAGGAAGAAAGGACCAAGAGTGCAAAGAACCGCTGGAAAGGTCAGGCAAGTAATGAAAGGAGGCGGTTTCGAAGTGGGAGCTCTGAGAGGCCAGGGATGTACCAACCGAGCACGCTCAGAGAGTGAGATATCTATAAGTATTTCTATGTACTCGATCTCATGCATTGCCGTCGTCGTATGACCGTAGACCCTCGCATCCCTTACACTGCCGGGACGGAGCATGTCGGGTTTTCACCGACCAGGCAAGACATTGCTTGCACCAGGCGCGAAGCGCCGTGAGGTGTCCGGCGAGTCGCATGAAGGGTGAGCTGCTTCCGAACCGCTTTTGGGGCGGACTTGCGTATAGATGACAGCTTCAATGAGTTGATTTAATTCCCGGTGTAGACATTTCAGGAGACAGCAATGGGAGTACTATGTAACTGCCTCATGGGTGCCTTACCATAAACACTACGTGATACGATCATCCCCACGTGTGCGGAGTAAAGGTTCTTTACCTTGAACTGATGATCTTACCCGACAACCAGCTGTGACCGACCGCCCAAAAAAAAAAAGAAGCGGTTCCCTGATTGTCTAGCTCAAGTAGTGAGCAACATGTTTTACACTGTCGCTGCCAACCGACGCCAACCCAACCTATATATATATAATATATTATACCTGGTATATGATAGGAGGGGAAGACAGACCAGGGGGGGGGGGGGGGGGGGGGGGGGGCACGAAAATAAAAAACGTCGACAGAATAGCAAAGGGTCACGCCAATCTAACAATAATGTGACCCAGCCGACGCAGAATGGCTCGGTACAAGGGGGGGTGGGTACCATCGACTTGACAGGGAATAGGGCATCACAACAAACAAAAAAACACGGATTGTAACACAGCATTAGGTAGCGGTCACTTCGCGCCTCAACTAGAAAGACGGCCAGTACCGAGTTCCGGCGGGTGCCTTCACCTTCTTACCCGGCCTATTAATAGCTGCTGTTGCTACGCCTCCCTCAACGCGGCTCCTCTTTCTCCCCCCGGGCCTTGGGCCCAACGGTATCTTGAGTTGCTGCGCATTTTGTACCTCAAGTGCTCGACGTCTTGCTACAGTCTCCTTCTCCTTAACGAACCAGCGCTTCATGCACGTACTGCTCAGCCGCTTTTTTCGACACGTCTGAACCACTTTGCCCAAGTTCTTCGCTGCCAGCGTCCATTGTTTCTCTTCGGTGGGCAAGTTAAACAGCGATAGGTCGCGCTCGAGACGACCCATCCAGTCCTGCTCTTGCCCTCCCGAGTAACCCTTTTCCCCCTCCGGTTCCCCAAACACCACTCGTTCGGATAGTCTTTTCGTTACCCACACGAACAAGCCACGAACCCCGCGAAACGTATCCTCCGCCTTCGCAACGCCGTTGCCCCGACGTTCTCACAGCCAGTCTGTGGATAGACACAACTCGCGCACGCGAGGCACAGACACCCTCCACAGCAGGCGCCTCTCGCGGTCCAACCCGCTCCCTCCGCAGTTGCACTAGAAGTTGTGTATTTTATCGGCAATCGGCGTTCGAACGCCTCCTTATTTTTTTGGACAGAGCGGTATATTATCACAAGGATGACGCATGGCAAGCAGTAACGAGCGACAATGACGGTAGGAAATGACGACGACAGCGACCATTTCGCGATGACGATGCTTCAACGGCATTGTATCAAAAGAAAAGAAGAGAAAAAAAAAACGCAACAAGCACAACGGCGATATTTTCGATCGGCGGTCTGTCTCAAGATGACGATTGACAACGGTAACGGCGATATTCAACGGGAATATAATTTGTCATCCAACGATGGTATTTCAACGGTGACTATATGGCAACGACTTTTGAGAAGCGGTGGTGCCGACATTTTTTCGACGGCGGCAGTGACCAAATGAATGACGGCGTCGACAGTTTCAACATCACCGTCGATACCAACACTAGCAACACCGACGCCACACCACGAACACGCAGGTCGCGCGCTGGGCCGTTCGACATGGTGTTCGTAGTGGGGCCGCTGACGTCATCCGGAGACGAAGCGGGACTGTCCCCCATCCTCGCGGGCGAAACGCCTCCCGCTGTGCCGGTCTACTTCTTCGATGCGGGGGAATCTAGCAGCCTGTCGGCCAAGCTGGAGGAACACTCCTGTAAGCCGAACGTTGTGTTACATATTTTTCGCACAATTAAGACCACCGTAAAAATAGTGTATCTGGTACGTACTGGTTCTGCTTTTTGGGTGAAACTGCGATCTAGTGTAGGGGACCTGGGACCACCTGCCAGAAAGAAGAAAGAGGTATACCCAGTAGCCGGGAGGAGGAGGAAATAGATGCACAGATGTTGTCCCATGTGGTCAAACAGTGAAGAGTAGAGCTCACGTAGTTGGAGAATGTGAAATGTACAAGGAGGAACGGGATGTGTTGAGAGAGGAGAAGGAGGTGAGGAAAACAGAAGAATGTGAGATGGAGAAATTTGGTACGAAATTTAATAGTAGTGGGAAAAAAAAAACGATTGCTATCCTAGGAGGTAAATGGTGGCCACGAGTGGCGAAACAGGAACGGGATAATAGTAGCAACAAAGTCTATGTGGTATGGAAACAACGTGTGAACGCCCAACTGTCGGGGGTGTCTCTGTTGGGAGCAGAAACCGTGCTCCGTCCGGAAAGGGATGCGTGGTCAATGGCCAAATGACTAAGGGAAGCAATAAATGAGTACGCCCCCCCCCTCCCCCATTTGGTGTACTTTTCGGCTAGTTGCATCATGCCAGTGGTATTTTTTTTTGGCGACGCTTCCGTCCTCGTGGACTCACCTCAACATCACACCCTGCCACCCTCGACAGTTTTTTTTTTGTTTCTCACCGTCTGTCCGACGCCACCCCGTTCCCTCCCTGCGTCCGTCCGTTTTTGTTTTTGTTTTTTTTCATATTTTGTAACCTCGGCTCTTCTCCTCGTCTCTCTCCTTACTCATCCCGTCCCCCCCCCCCCCCCCCCCTTTCCCCCCCTCCTTTTTACGTACCGTACACGCCTCGGATCTGCCGACATTCTTTTTCCGCAGCGGCTGTCAAGCAGGTGGCGGAAAACTTGTTCTACCTGGGCCGGGGAGGCATCAAGACCGTTGGAAAACTCACGGTGGCGTTTTTGGCGCCGACCCACAAGCAAGAAGGTGAAAACGCCAACCCTCACACACTCACCCTTCCCGCCGTGTGGTACGGTTGCCTTTTTGAAGAGTACAGTAAAATGTTCCGCCTATATGCGGCGTGTCTTTCTTGTACCGTTTCACGCATCCGACAGATGGTCGGTTACCACGTCATGATTTCTTGTAGGTCCTCCCCAGGGCAGATACATCCCTGATCTGTATGATCTGTATGATCTGTATGATCTGTATGATCTGTATGATCTGTTATGATCTGTATGATCTGTATGATCTGTATGATCTAGAACATGTTGCCGCGTGGGAGCCGTATAGTCGGCATGATCTATCGTAGCACATGTTCACATACAGTGGTTTCAAGCTACCGTAGACCAGGTGTCGAGGCCACATACACAACCTGCATGTGGCACGCTTGGATCGAAAATACGGTAGCGGTACAACTAATACGTATCACACGAAGCTTGCAAATATGAGCTTCGGCGAAAGCCTCGATGTCAGTCACAGATCATGTTTTTTCTTCCTACTCTTTTCTTTTTTTTTTTCGTTTCTTTTTGTTTTGTTCCCTTTCTATTTTCTGAATGTACGGTATGCCTTGTCATTTTTGTTCTTTGCGCGTCGCGACGGCGCGCAGACCTGGACACTTGCCGCAAGATCTCCACCATGGCCGGCTATGGCGGGGCGGACGTCCTTCTCTCCTCTGAGTGGGGTCGAGGCATGGAGGTCGACCTTCCTGAGCGGTGCTTCAAGGAGCTGGCGGAGCTGGGGGTGGCCCCTGCGGCCGTGGGGAGCGAGGCGGTGGCGGAGCTGGCCGTGACGGTGAAGCCGAGGTGTGATGGCGTCAGTGACGTCGGAGGCTTGTTGCCTTCTTGGACGTTTTTGTTTCGTGTTGAGTGTTTTTCTTGTGTGTGTGTGTTTGTGTGTGTGTGTTTTTGTCTTGTGTGTTCCTGTGTCCTTTTCCCTTTGTGTGGGTTTGTTTTGTGTTTTTTCGTGTGGGTTTGTTGTGTGTTTTTACTGTGGGTCGTTGCGTGTGTTTTTGTGTGTTTCGTGTGTGTTTTTCGTGTGTCTGGTGTCCGGTACTCGCATGTTCGATTTTTGCTTTGTTTTGTTCTGTTCTGTTCTGTTCTGTTTTGTTTGCTTGCTTCTTTGTTTCGGAAGTGCTTGTCGTTCTTCCGTGTGTGCTCGTGTTCTTTGTGTATTTTCGTGTATTTTGGTCGTATTTGCTTGGCCACTTTTTTAGTATTGTCTTTTTTTTTGCCCCGCTTCTAGCCAGGACCAGCAGCCCCGTTGCTTGTTACGTATTTTGTACGTGTCCTGTCCTGTGCTGCTTTTTCTCACGATGCACATTTTTCCCGGTGCGCCATGCCTCACCCTTGTCCAAACCCCGCACCGCCCAGATACCACTTCGCGGCGTCGGAGGGGGTGTTCTTCCAGCGTCCCCCTTACCGCAACTACGGCTCCGCAGCAGCCGCCGCCGGTGGCTGCACGCACACGACGCGGTAAGTTTCTCTGATGTCTTGGGAACGCCGAAAAAGATGAGCCAGAGTACCTGTTGGATTTTAGTCTTGTTTTCCCTGGACAGTTTAGATACCCGGGTTCCCCCCTCCCCCCCCCCCCCCCCCCCCCCTACAAAGGTACCAGTATGGCCTTTTTCCAAACGCTGGAATTTGTTTCTTGTGGCTCGGTTTTCCCCTTCCAGCCCTCACCCCTCCCCCCACTCCAACCCCCGCCCTTGCCCCCACGGCTCCTTCCACCCCCACACCAACTCCCACCTCACACGCTCCTGGTCGGTGAAAACCCGACGTGCTCCGTCCCGGCGTTGTAGGGATGCGAGGGTCCACGGTCATACGGCTAGAGCCAATGCATGATAATGAGTCCGCGTGTCCCGGCATTGCTGGGATGAGAGGGGTCTATGGTCATACGACTGCGGCCGTGCATGATATCGAGTACACCCCTCCGCCCCGTCCCCACTCTCCCCCCACCCCCACCCCTACCTCCACCCCTGTCTCCAACCCCCCCCCCCCCCCCCCCCAACCCACGCGCCACGGTGCACAGATTCATCGCCCTCGGGGAGCTAGCGCAGGGGTTGGCTGTGCCCAAGGACAAGACGAAAAAGTGGATTCACGCTCTCAACCTCGAGCCTATCGCTTTCATGAAGAAGGACGAGCTGTCGAGGAGGGCCGCCGACACCACCGACTGCCCCTATGTTGCGAGGAAGGTTCTGGGCGGGGCGGGCGGGAGTGGCGGAGGCGGTCGGGGGGGCGGTGTTCAGGTATGTTGGGGGGTTGGGGGTGACGATGGTGGGTGAGGGTGGGTGGTAGGGGGGGGGGGGGGTGTTGGTGGGTGTAGGGGGTGGTGATTTTGGTGTTGGTGTTGGTGCTGTAGGTGTTAGTGGTGTCGGTGTTGGTGTTGGTGTTGGTGTTGTTGGTGTTGGTGTTGGTGCTGTTGGTGTTGGTGGTGCTGTTGGTGTTGGTGGTGCTGGTGGTGTTGGTGTTGTTGGTGTTGGTGTTGGTGCTGTTGGTGTTGGTGGTGCTGGTGGTGTTGGTGTTGTTGGTGTTGGTGCTGGTGTTGGTGCTGGTGGTAATGTTGGTATTCGTTTCCCCCTTAAGAACAACACACACGTTATTTATAAACTTGAAAAGAACAAAATCATCAGCTGCGAGATCGAGGGTTTTGTCGAAAGTCAAGTTTGCAAGCCGTGTGTCGTACTCTAGTCACGCCACTCGTATTTCGAATCGCGCGTACTACGAGTTTCGTACGGCCTCATGCAGGATTTACATCCCGCATGTGAAGAAGACGAAATCTGAAGCTGCAGAATTCAAAGGACGTGTGTGTGCCTATAATTATAATTTACGGGGGACAAAACTCTTGGAATTATATGTAGTCTGCCCAACGTTTCGCAGTGCCAATAATGTACCGGGTACCAGTACCTGATGGGGCCTGCAAGGTATTTACGAAACCTGCTATTCACCGGAATTCTTGTTAAAACAGCCACTTACTTATACTACGTTCATCTTCATCGTGCTGTTGTCACGCATACACGGGGCTTCGTGTCGCTGTTTGCATTACGTTTCGTTCGACAGGGGGGGGGGGACAAGGCGTGGGCGTCGAGGATTTCCGCGCAGGAAGACGGAAGGCGTGCCGACTCCGGGATGTTTTTTTGGGGCGGGCGGGGAGGGGAGGGGAGGGGAGGGCAGGGGGGACGCGGCCGAGGCGGCGGGCAGTCTGGGGTGAGTAAAACAAAGGCGCTAAGGGTGGGGAGTGGGGATGGAGGGGGTGGTAGAGGGGTGGGAGAGGTTGAAGGGGGGGGGTGCGGGCGAGAGAGGTGGGAGGCGGGTTAGGGGGGGGGGGGGTGGTGGGCGTACTCATTAGTTGCTTGCCTTGAGTCAATTTAGTATTGTCCACGCACCTCTCTGGAGGCGGAGCACCTTTCCTACTTCTGAGAGGAGGGGGGGGGGGGTAGAGAGCGGAGGAAGGGGGGGAGAGAGCTTGGGGACGCTGCTGCGGTCGTCGGGGGGGGAGGGGGGGGGAGGAGGGGAGAGGGGGGAGGCTGAGTGTGTGAGTGCGTGCATATTGTTTTCTTCTTGATAGATCCACCCTACTGACTTGATTGTATCAGGTATCGACCGAAACCACGATAAGTGCGATGTCATCATCCGTACATGTACAGGAAGAGCGCACAGCAGCAGCAGCAGCAGCACGAGTATCAATCAGCATGCTGCATGCGTGCGGTATATGTACCTTGGTTGCGTCGACCATTGTGCTCCATCAGCCCGGGGGTGATTGGTGTGTGGACGATGCTGTAATCGGCGCTTACGTTCGACTTGTTCCCCCTCAAGCCCGACGAACAGCAAAAGAGACAACAGGGTCCCATTTTGAAACCTCATCAACCATCTTTGAACCTCATCCACCATCTTGGAACCTGAGCAACCATCTTTGAGCCTCATCAACCACCTTTGAACCTCAAACTAGTATCGCCAAAGAAACGGCCTGAACTTTCTCTTTTTTTCTACAGTAGGCGCTGTGAAGGGGTTGTAAAGGTAGATGCGACAAGGTTTCCCTTCGGAGGCGTTCAGAGGCGGGGGTGACGCAAGGTGAACACCGACGACTTTTTTTGTTTTTCGTTTTTTATGCATTTTTTTAATAAAAACGACGAAAGACCCACCAGCTGTTGAATTTTGAAAGTCTATACATGTATACAGCAGACCCCCCCCCCCCTCTTGGAACGAAAGGCATGACGACCAGCGCAAGGAAAATCGGTGTCACATTATGTATCTAATAAAATAGCATCGACAGACGTTAGGTTTGTTTCTAGTGTCAAAATGGTGTGCGTCCATTCTCACTCCTTCCTCTGCCAAAGGCGGGGCTGATAACCAACACACATCGGACAGACATTCAGCTCTTAACTAGTAAGGATATGTTTGGTCTTCATGCCTACACCCCCAGCGTTCCTTACAACTCCGGCCAGAGACGTACCACTCTGTCTCTAAATATATGAAGTTTTGTATTGAATATTAGTGTAGAAATATTCACTATATTCCGGGACAGGGAGAGGTATGTATCTGTTCCTTACGATTCCGGCCAGAGACGTACCACTTTGTCCCTAAATATAATGAAATTTTGTATTGAATATTAATATAGAAATATTCACTATATTTCGGGACAGAGAGGTAGGTGTCTATTCCTTACAATTCCGGCCAGAGACGTACCACTTTGTCCCTAAATATATTGATATTTTGTATTGAAAGTTAGTATAGAAATGGTCACTCTATTTCGGGAGAAGAGAGATAGGTGTCTATTCCTTACAATTCTGGCCAGAGACGTACCATTCTGTCCCTAAATGTAATGAAATTTTGTGTTGAATATTAGTATAGAAGTGTTCACTATATTTCGGGACAAGAGAGGCAAGTGTCTTAAACAGGGCAGATGTTTTCTTTTGTGCCTGTCTATGGTCTACGGATTGCTCATGTTGACGGGTGGAATAGAATAAACTGTTTGCTTTCATATTGGATGTCGAAACGGTCCTTATATTCCCCCCCACAGCGGCAGTCTGTATCATCTCGCGCGTGTTTCCTTGGTTAGATCTGCGCTATAGGAGCAAGCTATTATACTGCTGTGTACGCGCAACCTCGGAAATTCGTTTGTTCTTTAATCCCAAATATGGACATACACACTCCTCGACTTCCGCAGCTTTTCCGATTTTGTCTTCCTCATGTACGGGCTGCTGTATTTCCTGCGGGAGAAGGCCGTAGAAAACCTGTACGTAGTACGTGTGCACGCGCGATCGAAGAACCTACCACACACAGCTTGTAAAGGTGAGTTTTCGACCAAATCCTCAATTATCTCACAGCTGTTGGTGTTGGTGTTGGTGTTGTTGTTGTTGTTTTTTTTTTTTCTAATTTTGTGAATGTAGTGGGTGGTGGGATCCAGGTGATCTACATAATCTGTCTAGATGATCTATCTTCTTGATCTATCTACATGATATATCTACATTATCTGTCTAGATGATCTATCTACATGATCTGTCTAGATGATCTATCTACATGATCTATCTACATTACCTGTATATATGATCTATCTACATGACCTATCTACATGATCTATCTACGTGATATATCTACATTATCTAGCTACATGATCTATCTACATGATCTATCTACGTGATATATCTACATTATCTATCTACATCATCTATCTACATGTCTGCAGTAGATCGAGATGTATCCGACGTGTACCCACGGACACGAGGAGAGCAGGCTCGAGCTCTGAATGATGGGGGGGGCATACGAAAAAAACGATTAAAAACAAGCCGCGCATGCTATGTGTGGTATCTGCAACAGACTCGGAATTGCAAATTGCACCGATCGATGTCGGCCGACCAAATTGCACCGATCGATCGATCGACCGACGGAAAATTGCACGCATGGACAACCGAATTGAAGCGGCCGACCAGCTGATATCATGAACCGATTCACCGACCGGGCGGCATCAGAGCCAACCCGCCTACTTTCTGATCATTAATATAGTGCACGTTTAGAGTGACAGGAATCAGGTACGATACCAGACGTGTACGTACGCGGACTGCCTGTTACCTCACCAACGGAATTGAACATATCCCTAGTGATCGGCGCACCGACTAAATCGAACATACACCGAATAAATTGAACCGATTTACCGACCGACCGGCGGGCCAAAAATAGGTTGAGAAGATACCGAATATATTGAACCGATCGACCGACCGACCGACCAACGGAATCGACCGACGGAATGGAACCGACCGTTTAAACGACCGACCAAATAAATCGAACCGACTTTTTTTCCGATAAATTTCAACCGACCGACCGATTACACGACCGACCGTTTTTTTCCGAAGAATTTTAAGCCTCCCCCTTACCGCTGCCCCGACCTTGTGTGCGCTCGTGTGTGTGTGCGTCGGTGTTTGTTTTGCTGCTGTTTTTGTCTTCCGTCTTCAGCCGGTTAACCCCGACAACACAACAGTTTTCGTCGGAAACCTGAGGTCGGGAGATGTAACGGCTGCTCAGCTCGAGACTCTATTCGGTGCCGTGGGACCGTTGAACGGGGTGAGTTGGGTTGCGGTGGTGGTGGTGGTGTATTGTGCCAGGCATCGCCCGCTCACTGCTCAGGCTGAGCGATCCCTGCATTTTGAGTTGTTTTCATGTTATTTCTCTTTTTTTCATTTCGTTTTCTCTAATTTCCGTTGCATCATTGTCTTTTTTTTTTTGTGTTTGTGTCTTGTTTTGATGTTGCTTTCTCTTTTTTCGTTTCATTTTCTCGATCCACTTGAAAAAAAACACACACACACACACACACGTCTTATTTTCTCTTTTTTTCACGAGTATTACTTCTGTTCGTTTTGTCCGTTTTACTTCTTAATCATAAATATAGTAAGAGTTGTATCCCGTCGGGTACCTGGACACCGGGTAGTGCGGGTACCCGGGTTGCGGGTACCCAGGTACCCGGGTACCCGGACAACAGACAGTGCTGTTTACTGCATGAAAGCGGCATGGCAAGGGGAGAACCACAATTTCACACCGGCACGATAATTAACCAGCACCGAA
The DNA here is from genome assembly GCA_031213475.1 of Nereocystis luetkeana. Lineage (NCBI taxonomy): Eukaryota > Phaeophyceae > Laminariales > Laminariaceae > Nereocystis > Nereocystis luetkeana. The sequence goes on along the minus strand of JARUPZ010000034.1, from coordinate 4,257,195 downwards.
TCAAAGTGGAATACACCCGACCCCGAACGAAAGTATAACGGGTACCCGGGTACCGGCAACGGGTACCCGGGTACCGGTTCCGTTCATGTCCGGTACCCAGGTACCTGCTCATGTCCGGTACCCAGGTACCTGCTCGTGTCGGGTACCCGTGTACCCTGGGTACCCGGGTGTGAACTCTCCCCCCTTTTCTACAAAAACCACATGTCTGTGTGTGCGCGTTGAAAACCCTGACCTTTTCGTCAGTCAATATTGTTTCTACAGGTTTTCGAAAGTATGGGGGAGGGATGCTTCGAACGGGGGTATACATATTTTAGCCGGATACCCGGGTCCAATTCCCAATACCCGGCGGGCGTTGAGTATCACTCGATCCCGCGCGGATCGTGACACGTCCGGGTACTACCCGTCGGGTACCCAGGGAATAGACGAACGGGGTACACATCTACCGTAGTTAGGGTATTTGAGATGGTTTTTTTCCCCTCCCTCTCCTTTGCTTTTTGTTTTTGTGTCTTCTACGGTTTTTGTTTTTTGTACGTGTTTTTTTTTTTTTTTTCTTAAAAATCAGGTACGCATAACACCGGGCAGCGTGTTTGGCTTCGTCGAGTTCGAGAGGCATCAGGACGCTGTCAGGGCCATTGCGTCCATGGAAGGCTTCGGCGTGGGGGGGAACCAGATCCGCCTCACGTGGGGCAACCACAAGACGGTACGGTACGGTACGGTACGGTGCGGTACGGTGCGGTACGGCGCGGCACGGTGCGGTACGGTGCGGTGCTGTGCTGTCCCATGCGGTGCGGTGCGGTGCGGTGCGGTTCGGTACGGCGTGGTACGGTGCGGTCCCATGCGGTGCGGTGCGGTATGGTATGGTATGGTATGGTGCAGTTCGGTGCGGTGGGGTACATTACGGTACAGTGCGGTTCGGTGCAAAGCGGTACGGTGCAGTACGGCAGGGTGCGGTACGGTGTGGTGTGGTGTGGTGTGGTGCGGTGCGGCACGGTACGAAGGTACGGTGCGGTACGGGACGGGGCGGTGCGGTCGCGGTTCGGTGCGGCGAAGGGTTGCAGTCGGATTTGCCATGGCAGTGGCGGCGTTCTGCGAACGGGTTTTCTTCAAGAGTGGGCGAGCCAGAAGACGGCGTGGAGTCAGTCGTGGAAGTTGCAGGCGTTTTTTACGGACTATTTAGGGTGGGGAAACCCTCCATTTCCACGTGGTTTGTCTCCCAAAACGCGTCTATTGGCCAACACTAGTTCGATGTAGATCACACCTCGTGCAGAGAATGGACTCCCACTGCATGACCCAGACCTTTCAGGGCCGATAGGTTGCTGATCTGTATTGGCACGAGATCATCAACTCCCACCGCATGATTTAGATAAATCGGAGAGCAGATAAATAGATGCCTGATCTGCATGATTTTTCGATCTACGGTACACAGCTCTTGTTGTCGTGCGGCAGCCGAATAACTTTGGAATGATTCCCTGTACAATAGTGACGTGTTTCCTCGGTTGGGATCGGTACGGGACAGATCCCTGCACGACATGTCGTAAAGGGCAGGTTACGTTTTCGATTGTCTAGACGATCTGTTGATGATCTATCTGTTGATAATCTATCTGTAGATGATTTATCTGTTGATGCTTTATCTGTTGATGATCCGTGTGTGGATAATCCATATGTAGATGATCTATCTGTAGACGATCTGTCTGTAGAAGACCTTTATCTGTAGACGATCTATCTGTTGATGATCTATCTGTAGATCATTCACCTGTAGATGATCTGCGCTCCCGAAACGTGTCTGCAGTTGCAATAACCCTACCCGACCCGTGGGCACGGTTCTCAAAGGTGGTCCACGTGATGACTCAAAAGCATCGCGTTTTTTGCAACACCCCCCCCCCCCCCCCCCCTCGCCCCCCACCCCTTCCGCCTCCCTCCCTTACCCCACGTCGCAGCGACGTCCCCAGCAGCACGGGGATTCTCACGGGGCGTCCCCTTACGCGGCTGGGGGGGGAGGGGGGGACAGGGGGGGCGATCCCCCGGTGGACCCAGAAAATCGAAACGTGTTCATTGGAAACCTTCCGAAGACCGAGGGGAGCGTAACGGTGCAGGACCTCAGGGAGGCGTTCGTGTCCGCCGGGTGCAAGGTGGTGGACATCGTTGAGGTGAGGCAGGCCCGATTTTTTCCAGGAATTGTTCCGGGATGTCGAGGGTCTATGGTATGGCCATACGACGACAGCCTTGCTTGACAAATGAGTACAACGCGTCGATTTTTCTGGTAGGCGAAGGCTGTAAAAAGAGTGAGCTGGACGTGGGGGGAACTGCCCACCCAACCGCACGAGCTACGTATGATCTGCAGGTTAGAGGAGGGGGAGGGGGGGGGGGGGGGGATTTGCGATCACAGGCACAGATGAGCAGCCCGAATATTCACTACAAAACCTCGAATAATGCTTGCCCTCCCCCCCCCTCCCCCATGATGATGGGTACACCCCTCCCCCCCCCCCCCCCGGTAGAGGCCACAAACGGCGAAACAGGAAGGTGATATGACAAGCGTTTTTATTTTTTCACGTAATTCATGGGAAAAAAAACGTCATGAGCGCCCCAATGTTGGAGGTGTCTCTTAATCAGAAGTAGGAACGGCGCTAGTAACGGCGCTAGGAACGGTGCTCCGTCTCGAAAGGGGTGCGTGGTCGATGGTCAAATTACTTCAAAGGCAAGCAACAAGTGAGTACGCCTGGTCGGTGAAAACCCGACATGCTCCGTCCCGGCATTGTAGGGATGCGAGGGTCTATGGTCATACGACTACGGCCATGCATGAGATCGAGTACATCTCTCCTATCGAGTACCCCCCCCCCCCCCCCCCCCTCCCGCGCACGCCCCCCTACATGTTTTTCTCCTGTCTCTCTTCTGTGAACAGGTGCGAATGACGCAGAAGGGGTACGCCTTTGTAGAGTTCTCGACGCACGAGGTGGCTGCCAGGGCTATCGAATCGATGGCTGATGGCGCGATCAAGGTGAGAGGAGGGTTATACTAAACCTCAGCCAGACTCGCTCTCTCCCTCGTACTCCGATGTGCCTGGTATTCCCTGGTCAAACACGCCTTCCATGTTTGTTGAAACTCAATCCCGCTCCACAGACCCCAGATGTCCTTTGTGGTACGTTGAATTGTAAACGTCTGGCTCAAAACCCGCCCCGCCGTCCGTCTGTGTTGCCCTTTTTTTATTCTCCCTCTGGTTTAGTCATTGCGTTTCGATCTTGCGTTTTTTTATTTTATCTTCCTTTTCTGTTCACCTCCCTTTTTTCCTGTCCTTCCTTTTTCCTCTTCTGACTTCCTTCCTTTCTCCCTTTTAGTTCCTCCTGTTTTTTTATTCCCTCCTCGGTTTCCTTCCTTCCTTCCCCCCCCCCCCCTTTCTTCCTTCCTTCCTTCCGTTCTTGTTTTTTTGTTTGTTTGTTTTTTTGTTTTTTTGTTCGTTCGCGTTTGTTTGCTGCCTTACCTGCGTTATTTTTTTTGTTCCCACGTTTTCCCTTCTGGTCGGCTTTGAACACGGAAGTGATAATGTCATCCGTATTTGCTGTGTCAACAGTAGAAGACGTTCGGGGGTTTGTGCTTTCAGTCGGAACGCGACGAGTCGACCCGTTCCCAACACCTTAAGGCGCTTCGCGCTGGATGCAAGCAATATCTGGTTGGTCGGCGGGAACCCAACGTTCTCCGTCCTGGCATCGTAGGAATACGAGGGCATATTCTCATACGACTATAGCCATGAATGGCATGGGTATGCCCCCCCCCCCCCTTCCCCTACCCCCCCCTCCGGTCACCTAGCCCCCTCCCCCTTCCATCCTCCACCCCCATCCCGTCTCCCCCCCCCCCCCCAAACCGCCTTGAGGCTGTCATCCATGTGCAAGTCCGCCTCACAACCGGTTCGTAGTGGGATGCAGCTCACCCTTCATGCGACTCGCCCAACACCTCACGGCGCATCGCGCTTGGTGCACGCAAAGTCTGTCTGTTCGGTGAAAACCCGACGTGCTCCGTCCCGGCATTTTAGGGATGCGAGGGTATATGGTCATACGACTACGGACCATGCATGATAATGAGTACCCGTCCCCGCCCCTACCGCCCCCCTCCCTTTCCGGCGGTTTCCAGAACTTCAGGGTGAGCTGTAAGTGGGGCAAGGTGAACCCGGCCAGATCAAGGCAGGAGCCCGAGTCGGTGGGGGTGGCGTCGGCGGAAGGCGGAGGGCAGTGGGCCGGCAAGGTATTGATTGTTCAGGCGTGTTTTGTAACCGTCCTTGTGGTGGCGGCGCGGTTTCATTCGCTAGCCGTCGTGTTGATCGTTCTGTCGTCCGTTTATCCTGGGCATCTAAGGGTTGTGGTTGGTGACCGTTCTTGTCATTGGTGGCGCGTGCGGCTTCGCTCGCTCGTCGTCGTGGTGATGGTTTTGTCGCGCCCTGGGAGGCCTAGCGCGCCGCTGTCCGTTTCCCTCCGGTTGTTTATTTTGTTTTCGTTGAGGGCGGGGAGGGGAGAGGTCAGAGGGGGGGGTAGGGGCCGTTAGCAGCGGTTCTTTCTTTCCGTGCCTCGCACATGCTGATGCGTGTATCGTGTGGCGCTACGCACCAGCAGGCTGCAGCTGGACCCTTCTGGTGAGATGGGATGTGGAACGAGCCGGAGGTAACCAAACCAGACCCGCGCAAAGATATGTACGGATTGAATTAATCCCGCACGAAATGAGCCGAACGGAACCAAAACACGATATAGCCTGTACGTGTAACACGGAAACTAGACCCTGGTAGCATCCAGGGGAGTCACCGAACTGCGGTACATCCTTGCATGATGGTTGAGTACACAGAGCACGCGCAGACGACTTGCCATGAAGTTGACGGGACTGAATGACAACTACTATTGCATTGTCTGCTCTGCTTACTGGATACGTGGTACGTAATGATGTAGCATCTCTGTGGCGTAGTTTTGTGAGCACAGAACTTGTACCTCTCTTAGGGTTGAAGAATCGGCACGGACACTGGTTGTGCTGGATGTCGACGGGTAGAAAGCACGGTTCAAATGTGATGAACAAGCACGCCCGACCAGCGTGTCTGGCGTATTTCGCAGCTTGCGGAGTTGAGTTTCAACCGTTCAATCGGTCGTACTCACAGCTGACGTTTTTGTACGATTTTGTGAAAACAGCACCAAACAAAACATAACAGAACAAAACAAAGTCCAAAATCCAACCAAAGCCCAAACCATACCTGTGTACCGAAACCGACAGCAATACCAAAACCGAAACCAACCCCGCAACCAAAACCAACACCGAAACCAACACCGACACCGAAAACCGAAACCAGAACCAACACCCAAAATCAAACTAGCCCACACCAAAAACCTACGCCAACACCAGAACCGAATCCAAAACTAACACCCAAAATCAAACAAACCCGCACCAAAAACCGACACCAACACCAGAGCCGCGGAACCAACACCAACACCAAAATCGAAACCAAAACTAACACCCAAAATCGAAGTAACCCGCATCGAAATCGAACACCCAAAATCAACCTAACCAACACCAAAAAACCGAAACCAACACCAACACCAAAACCGAGACCAAAACTAGCACCCAAGATATAACGAACCCGCACCAAAAACCGACACCAGCACCAAAGCGGAAACCAACACCAGAAGCCGAAACCAACACTAAAGCCGAAACCAAAACTAGCACCCAAAATCAAACCAACTTACACCCAAAACCCTTCCGTGGTCAAAACGGGGGTTGCAGGCCGGCCACCACGAGGCGGACCCGCGCCAAGAGTGCTGGTTCTGCCTGGCCTCTCCTCAGCTCGAAGACCATCTCGTCTGCTCCGTAGCGGACGAGATCTATCTGGCCCAGCCGAAGGTGGGCGTCTCGGTCAAGATCACGGCTGTTGGCTATTGACTGCCAGATATTGGTTATTTACTAGTATATCAGGTGTTGGCAATTGGCTACCTGGTATTGTCTTTTTGTTGTTGTTGTTGTTGTCCAACGTTTTTTTCATATGAGATGTCTTTTGTGTCGTGTTCTTGGGCCTTGTCATACCTGGTATGTGTATACTGTCAATTTGGCTGGTTTTGTTTTTTTGGCTGTTGTCTCCCAGGTATCGGGTGTTGATTGATGTCTGTCGTCACCGTGTTTGAGACCAAAACATACCATACCATATCATACCATACCATACCATACCATACCGCACCGCACCGTACCGCATTTGTAGCAGGCCATACCATACCACACCACACGATGCCATACCGCATATACAGCATACCATACCACACCATATGCCACGCAACACAACACCACACTAACGTCACTCGTTCGTGTTTTTTTTTCACACCAGCCAGACTTGCCATTAACCCTTTTAGGACCCCAGCCCGTTTTGGGGACAAACTACTTTTAATTAGAGTGTTTTGTCCCGAAAATGGGAGTGCGGTTCTAAAAGGGTTAAGATGTACGATCAATAGCTGTAGAGACGAGCCTAGAATGCGCGATCCGCCATGGCGCGTCTGATGTTTCGTCCTTGTTCAGTATTTTCAACATGTTTTCTGTTCTGTTTTCAGGCCCTTTTTTTGTTTTTCCGTCCTGCTTATTATCTTGTGCTCATTTTGTTTTGATGTTTTGTTTTGTTTTTTTTCCACTGTTTTTTTGTTCTGTTTTTTTTTTGTTTTTTTTTCAAGTAAACGCTCTGCATATTTTTGTTCTGGTTTTGTTGCTGGCGTGGCTCGTTGTTGTTTTTAAGTTATGTGTACTCGTATATATAATACGAATTCTGTTCGGTTTGGGTTGTCTAAATCGTTGGGTTTGTTGTGGATGCTGTTGCCGTTGTGGTTGCTGCTGCTGTTGTTGTTGCTGTTGTTGGGTATATGCGGGTTCTGTTTCGTTGGGTTGTCTAAATCGTTCGGTTTGTTGTTGAGGCTGTTGCTGTTGTCGTTGCTGCTGTTGTTGCTGTTGTTCTATATATACGGCTTCTGTTTTGTTGGGTTGTTTGAATTGTTCGGTTTTATGTTGATGCTGTTGTCGTCGTCGCTGCTGCTGCTGCTGCTGCTGCTGCCGTTGTTGTAGCTGTGGTATATATATACAGATTCTGTTTTGTTGGGTTGTCGAAATCGTGCGGTTTGTTGTTGATGCTGTTGTCGTTGCTGCTGCTGCTGTTGTTGCTGTTGTTGTATATATGCGGATTCTGTTTTGTTGGATTGTTTAAATTGTTCGGTTTGTGTTAATGCTGTTGTCGTTGGTGGTGTTGTTGTTGGTTGTTTTTGTTTTTTCCTTGTTTTCTTCAGGGCGGCCTCGTTCCGGGTCACGTGCTGATCGTGCCTGTATCCCACCAGCAGCGGTACAGCGAGCTGACGACGGAAGGGGTCACGGAGGCCGAGCGGTACAAGGACTCCTTCAGCAGGTGTGTGTGTGTTTTACTAATAATTATTATTCCAAAACAGGCCAGCTGTGAGTTCGGCCGATCGCGTGGTTGATTCGCTCAGGGTTGAAGGCTGCGTGATACGTCTGCCGCGCGTGTTCTATCACCACCTTTTGAATATATATGTACTTATTTATGCTAGCGAGTATTATATGTGGGGACAGAGTGGTATCAATAGTTACATTCCTCTATTTGTTGCAGGCACCAAAATGAATACGGGACGAACCGCTTGAAAATATAAATTTACGTGTTGGATGGCGCTTCGCAACGCAAAAGAAGAGGGTGTAAGTTTTTTTTTTTTTTTTCTTGTATCGTGGCACTTGTTTGAATGTTTCCGCTGCTTGCGCAGAGCTATTCGCATTGTGCAATGCGTGCATGTGCGCGCGTGTTTCAGCCAATACCTGGTAGGTGGCATCATGTCTTGCTGACTGTTCGACCGGCAGACTGACCGACCTACCTACCTACCGACCGACCATCGCACGGCCGACTGACTGAGTGATTAACTGTCTGACTGACGGCCTGGCTGACTGACCGATCGCCCGACCAACCAATCAAGCCTTCCGAACGATCTTATGATCGACCAACAGACCAACTGGCCGATCGAATGGTCGACTGGTCGACTGATTTTACCGGCCGAGTACCTGACCAACCGGTCGACTGACTTATTGACTTACCCAATATCCGACTGTCCAACTGAATTGATCGTCCTAATACGAACCGACCGTACTGACTGGCCAGCCGATCGACTGAGCTAACGGGCCGAAGAACCGATCGACCGACCGACCAATTGTCAAACCAACCAAGTGACTGATCGGCTTGATGACCAACAGATGGACCGACCAGTCGATCGCCTGGCCGGCAGCATCTTCGACCGGACGATGGATTGACCTACCTACTAATCGACCGGCAGTAAAACCGAACGAATTAACGGACCGATCGAGTTGATCAGCTGACCAGCTGAGTCAACCGACCGACCGATCGAAGTGATAAAGCCGGCCGACCGACCGACCGAATAGTCGACCGACTGATTGGCCAAGTTGACCGATTGACCGAAGGAATTGACCGACCAACCGATCGAAATGATCAGCCTACCGTTCGACTTGATAATCTTCCCACCGACCGACTAGCTAAGTGGGCCGACCGTCTATAGTAATCGACCGACCGACGAACTAGGTGTACCGACAGACTGAATACCGAACCGAAAAATACGGACAGACTTTACCGGGCGGCCCACTGATCGACTGACTGATCGACCGACTCAACTGAATGACTAACTCGGCCAACCAACCGACCGACTGCATCAACCGACGGGATTCACCGACCACACTGATGCAGGTACTGCTACAGCTGCGCGTGCGAGCCGTTTTTCTTCGAGCGCTGCGTGCCCACCAAGGGAGCCCACCACCTGCACATTCAGGCGAGAGACAAGCGTCGCGCGTTGATTGGTCGACGTGCCTTTCGATTTTTTTCTCCCCCTACCCCCCCTACATTTTTCACCCCTACTCCCCAAAACGTCATATTTGTATCTCACCCAGTCTCACCTATCCCCCACGCTCCAATCGGGAACGCTCCTTTTTTGTCCCCGTGCTGCCTAAGCCCTCCCCCTCCCTGGAATTGGCCGCACCGGGGAATTAAGGTAATTATTTGGAGATGTCATCCATGTGCAAGTCCGCCTCACAAGCGGTTCTTAGTTTAGGAGGCAGCTCACCCTTCATGCGACTCGCCGAGCACCCCACGGCGCTTCGCGCTTGGTTTCACGCAACGTCTGCCTGATCGGTGAAAACAATGCGACGTGCTCCGTCTCGGCATTGTAGGGATGCGAGGGTCTATGGTCATACGACTATGGGCCATACATGATACCGATTGCCCCCCCTCGCTAGACAACCAGGGTACCGTCTTTTGTTTTTGTTTTTTTGGCGGTCGCCCACAGCTGGTTGTCGAGTTAGATCATTTGTGCGAGGTAAATAACCTTTACTCCGCGCAAGGGAATTGATCGTATCACGTAGTGTTCAAGGTAAGGCACCCTAGAGGCAGTTACATAGTACTCCCATTGCTGTCTCTGGAAGTGCCTACGCCGGAAATTAAAGCAACTCATTGAAGCTGTCATCCATATGCAAGTCCGCCTCACAAGCGGTTCTTAGTAGGATGCAGCTCACCCTTCATGCAAATCGCCCAACACCTCACGGCGCTTCGCGCTATTAATAGGTGCAAGCAAAAGCAATGTCTGCCTGGTCGGTGGAAACCCGACGTGCTCCGTCCCTGTAGGGACGCGGGGGTCTATGGTCATACGACTACGGGCCATACATGATAATGAGTACACCCCCCCCGCCCCCTCCCTTCTGCACGACCCAACCCCCCTCCTGTCTCTCTCTCTCTCTCTCTCTCTCTCTCTCTGTCTCTGTCTTCGTTTGTGTTTGGATTGGTTCGTTTTGTTTCAGGCGGTGCCGATCCCAACGGGGGAGGCGTCGAGAGGAGCCAGGATACTCATGCGCTCCGAGGGGACGAGACACGGCATGTCCTTCCAGGATGTGAGCCAAGCGTGGTGGTCTTGGTAGTGGCGGTGGTGGTGGTTGTTGTTGCTGTTGGTGGTGTTGGTTGTTGTTGCTGTTGCTGTTGGTGTTGGTGATGTTGGTTGTTGTTGCTGTTGGTGTTGGTTGTTGTTGCTGCTGCTGTTGGTGTTGGTGTTGGTGGTGTTGGTTGTTGTTGCTGTTGTTGTTGTGGTGGTGGTGGTGGTTGTTGTTGTGGTTGTTGTTTGAGGGTGGGGATGTTGGTGGTGGTGTTGGTGGTGGTGGTGGCGTGTGGTTGTTGTTGTGGTTGTTGTTTGAGGGTGGGGATGTTGGTGGTGGTGTTGGTGGTGGTGGTGGCGTGTGGTGGTGGTGGTGTTGATGTTAGTGGTCATGTGGTGTTGGTGGCAGTGTTGACGTTGGCGGTGGTGGTGGTGGTGTTGTTGCTCTGCTATATCTCGGCTGGTCTTGTCTTGTCTTTTTTCTCCCAGTGTTTTTCGTGGGGATGGGGCGGAAGGCGCGGTTAACCCGTCCCCTACTGCCTAGAAATTCCCGTTCTACTTCTGAGTAGTTTTTTTACCCCGACAAGTGAAGGAGGTTAGGGTTTTTTTGCTGTGCGGCCTAGAGACGGAGGTGCGTGTATACTCGTACAAGCGACTTTTTTTAATAGTGATGGGTCACAGGAGAATGTTATCACATTTGCTGGAGGCATTTTGGGTGTAGGGGAGGAGGGGGGGGGGGAGGGGGGCATACTCATGTCGTGCGTGGCCGTAGTCGTGTGACCATAGACCCTCGCATCCCTACGCTGCCGGGACGGAGCACGTCGGGCTTTCACCGACCAGGCATAAAACATTGCTTGGACCAAGCTTTTGCAAAGCGCCGTGAGGTGCTGGGCGGGTCGCATGTAGGGTTTGAGCTGCATCGCACTGAGAACCGACTGTGAGGCGGAATTTCTTGGAAATGGATGGAAGCGTCGAATTATGTGGGTACATTTTTTTCCTGATGTGGTCACTTCCAGAGACAGCAATGGGGTGTTCGGGGGGGGGGGGGGACAAGTGACCAAATACAGGTTTGATAGGGCTGCGACCTTGACTGTATTCGCGGCTAGTTATTCGCTGGGTGACGAAGTAAACCGACCGACTTGACTTTTGGCTTCGCTGCGACGGGGGAACATGGCAACCAGAACGAACGATGCTGCGTTAACATAGCGATACCTTTCTTTTTGCTGTATTACGGGGGGCCATAGTCAACAGGACCTATGGTATACATAAAAACCTTTATATTTAACCATTCTTATTAGCAATATTTGGTCATACCTGGTATTAACTATGGTCCCCCGTGATGGAGCTTTGTAGCACTCATGCGAGAGTTGCCCTGTTTGGCTTAGGGTCAGGGTGAGGGTGGCTCTGGTTGGCTTAGGGTCAGGGTTAGGACTGTTCTGATTGGCTCAGGGTCAGGGTAAGGGTTGCTCGGATTGGCTTGGGGTTAGGCTTAGCTGCTGCCAGTCTCGTACACAGTGTGTGTCAACCATTTTCTCGCAGGAGTGTCAACCATTTCCCTCTCCTTTTGCATCCATTGTGGAGTCTGATCACTATGGCCCCCCTTGACAAATTGAAAACGCGCCGAACAGAGGCAAAAGACGCCGAGTCCCGCCGTTTTCCGCGCATAGCTATAGCTCTAACACATACAGTAGTACCTGTGTGTGCACTCGTAGCTGTAACGAACATGGTAATTAAAATGGTACTGAAAATGGTACTGAAAATGGTAATTAAGATGTTTTTTTGTTTTTTGTTTTCGTCCCATCCGATTTATGATTTTTTCGCCCTTCATTTTTTCGCTCCCTCCAGTTGACATTACGCAGGGCCATATTAAATAGTAAATAGGACCCACGGTGCACACAAAAACCTATTTAAATAGCTATTTTTACTATCACGGGGGGCCATAGTTAACAGGACCAAATATTGTTAGTAAAATGGTTAAACATATAGGTTTTTATTTGTACCATAGGTCCTGTTAACTATGGTCCCCCGTAATAACCACATTCGGTCCTATTCACTACGCCCCCCCGTAACAGTGGTATCTCAGATCAGCCATTGGGTCACACAGCAGAGTCTCTCCTCCCCCCCTCCCTGGTATGACTACGGGGAACATGTTACCCAACGAACGGTAACCAAACATGGTGCTCAAAACATGGTATTGGAACACGGTATTGAAAAATATGGTGATGAACGTGGTTTGTGAAAATGTGGTTAACGAAGACGGTGGTGAACCATACGTGACGGGCAGGTGTCTCCGGACGCTGACTTGAAGGAGGCCTTGAAAGAGGGCCAGTACTTCTACGCCGAGCTGCCGGGAGACGTGGTGGGGAGCAGGGTCAGGCTCATCCACAGGGTCGCCGAGGTACGTACATTACAGCGGTAGGCAGTCTCTTGTAACCCTTTTTGGGACAGACTGCAGTAGTCCCGTCTCGGGTACTAAACCGCTCAAATTCATATTACGGAGGGCCATAGTAAGTAGGGCTAAATATTGTTAGGAAAAATAGATAAATATGGAGGTTTTTGAGTGTACCGTAGGTCCTATTAACTATGGTCCCCCGTAAATAGCGGTTTTTACCACTCAAATTCCAAGCATTTTTCGTCCCCAAAACTGGACGCCAGTTTGGAAAGCGTGAAGGGACCCAATTAATAATTAGTAGTATTAAATAGTACCTGGTAGTTCAATACCACACCGAATAGCAAGAAAGAAAAAAAATCTACTCGATCGATCGATCGATCGGATCAATCAAGATCTCGATGTGTTTTGAAAGGCTGGAAGTTTTTTTTCGTTCAAAGCCTGCATACAGAGCACTACGGGGGTCTATGCCACAGGGGATGAAGGGCAAAAGCACGTGCGATGCGATCGATACATTCGATAAATAAATATCGATACATCAAAGCCGTCGATACGATACCATACGATATCCCATATCCGACAGTAGCTATTACGGGAGACCATAGTTAATAGGACCAAATATTGTCAGTAAAAATAGGCAAATATATAGGTTTTTGTGTATACCGTAGGTCCTGTTAACGATGGTCCCCCGTTACAACACCAACGTCCCTTTTATTATCAGAGTTGCTACCGGCCCCTTACGGTTAACAGCGGGCAAAAAAAACTGTGCGCGAATGTGTTTGATGTCCCTTTTTCGGGTACCGCTTTTTCCTGTCGTGGGGTACCGCAAAGGGGGCTACCTACTGCTGTGTTGCCGTGTAGACAGCCCTCTGGGCTTGTGTGGGTGGGGGGCGGGTGTCGGGGGAGGTGAACAGGGGGTAGGGTGGGGGGAGCTGAGGAGGAAGGGAAGAAGGGAGGGAGAGGGGGGGGAGGAGGAGGGGAAACGGGGGGGAGAGAGGGAGGGAGGGAGGGTAGGGATGGGGGGGGCAGGGATCCACGGGTGAGGCAGGGGGTGGGGGAGGGGTGTACCCATTATCATGCGTGGCCGTAGTCGTATGACCATAGACCCTTGCATCCCTGCAATGCCGGGACGGAGCACGTCGGGTATTCACCGACCAGGCAGACATCGTTTTCTTGCACCAAGCTTTGCGAAGTGTCTTGAGGTGTTGAGCGAGTCGCATGGAGGGTGAGGGGGGGGGAGGTAGGGAGGAAGAGAGGCAGGAGGGGGGGGGGGGGGGGGGGGGGTGCACTTGGGGGCTGTTCCTATCGAGAAAATCGGGGGAGTAGTAGTAGAGACGGCCATTGTCCGTATTGTATCCGGACGCGTTAGTATCCGGACGCGTTATTACGGGGGACCATAGTTAATAGGACCAAATATTGTTAGTAAAAATGGTTAAATATATAGATTTTTATGTATACCATAGGTCCTATTAACTATGGCCCCCCGTAATAGTTGCCCACGCTCTTGATGTTAAAACAGGTACCTGGTACATGGTGTGTTTCTGTATCTATTTTCTCGCCATCACGGGAAACCGGTACCATGTTTTTGAGGATGGTACGTACATCAGTCTGTTACGGGGGACCATAGTAAATACGACCTACGGTACACCCAAAAGCCTCTATATTTGCCTATTTTTACTAACGATATTTGGTCCTATTTACCATAGTCCCCAGAAATAGTTGGTGCAAGCGTTTGAGTTGTTTTTTTTCAAGCCCACATTTTGTTATTTTTTTCCCCTTCGTTTTTTTTTCCGTCGTATTTTGTCAGGGTTGCATACATACCTCGGACAGGCAATCTTTCACGGCAGATATATTCCTGATCTGTATGATCTGTATGATCTGTATGATCTAGCTCATGTGGCCTGGTGACAGCCGAGTTAACCTGCGTGATCTATAGGGCATTATGTCTGGGTCAGATGTGTACCACCACGGCAGGTTAGGGTGTAAATGATCTATCTGTAGACAGATACGTCGTGATGTATCCGACCTGTGGAAAAAGGTACACCCCTAGTTCGTAGCATTAGGCCCCATGCCATTGCATTGCTTGGCGTTCTCTGCCAGGTCACTAAGCGTACCTCCCCCCTCCCCCTCCCTCGTCCCCCCCCCCCCCCCCCCCCCGTTTCTTCCCCTTTCCTCCTTTCCCCTCCTCCCCCCTTCCCGTCTCCCATCTCTCTCCTCCTGCCTCGCGCTTCACCCGCCCCTCCTGCCCCCTCCCTCTTCCCTCCGCGCTCCTCCCTCCTCCCGCTTCCTCCCTCCCCTCTCCCTCCTCCCTCCTCCCCGTTCTCCTCTCTTCCTCCTTCAACTTCCTCGCTCTCCTTCCCCTCCTTCTTCCCCCCCCCCCGCGCCCCCCCCCCCCCCCCCCGTCCTTCCCCTCCCTCTGTGAAACCTGTACACCGCACCCCGCCCCTCCCCTTTTTCCTTCTCCCCATCCCACGCCACCCGCGTCTTTTTTTTCAACGACGACAATTGCGGCGCGTTTTAATGATGTCTGGGCCGCATTTCGGTGGTGATTTTGCGCCGCATAATAACGCCGCCGTGGACAGGGTGGAAACACCGACCTCCATGGGCGGCGCCGCAGCGTTCCTCTGCAGTTCGGGAGGGATGTGGCGGCGAGGCTACTGAGTATGCCGGAGCGAGCCCACTGGAGGCACTGCGCGTTGCCCAAACCCAAGGAGATTCTCCAAGCTGATATTTTCAAAGAGGCGTTTAAGGTCAGGGAGGGGTTAGGGGACGGGGGTTGGAGGGGGGAGGGGGGGCGGGGGCGGGGGGGGGGTACTCATTTGTTGCTTGCCTTGGTCATTTGACCATTGACCACGCATTGCTTTCGAGACGGAGCACGGGGGGGGAGGGGTGTACTCTTTATCATTCATGGTTAGTCGTATGACCATAGACCCTCGCATCCCTACAATGCCGGGACGGAGCACGTCGGGTTTTCACCGACCAGGCTACTTAGCGTGCCATTTGGTGGGTATCGGAATAGTGGTGTAGAGCATGCGCGTGAGGCCTGGAGGAACAGGAAAATAAGTAGTAGTATGAGCAGTAGCAGTAATGGTAGTAGAGTATTAGGAGTGAGAGCAATAAGAATAGCAGTAGAACTACTGTAGTATTAGTTGTACAATAGTTGTAGTAGAAATAGGATGAGTATTTTGGGTAGAAGTAGCTGTAGTGTGAGTAGTATTCATGATAGGAGTAGGATAAACAGCGTAGTAACTGCACCAACACTCGACTTATCCCCCCTCCCCCCGCATCCGTCATTCCCTTCCATTCCGTGTCCTTTTCCTGTTGCTGTACCGATCGTTGACTCACCCCCTGCCCCCCCTCCCTTCCCTTCCCTTCCCTCCACTATCCCCCCTTGCCCCCCCCCCGGCGTTTCTACCCGAACAGGAGTTCGACTTTACGCAGCTGGCGGAAGAAGAACAGGAGGAGGAGGAGAAGGGAGGAGGGGATAACAACAAAGAGGCGGCGGAGAAAAGGGGAGACGGCGACAGGGGGCAAGTACACGATGAAGAACCCGCGGCTGTCACGGGTGACGTTTCTTTTACCGGCACGAAGCGGCCGGCGGCGATGGAGGAGGCGGGGGCTGGGAAGGGGAAGGGGGGAGGGGGTGGTAGCGACGTTGGTGGTGGTGGTGGTGGCGATGTTGACGATGGCGGGGCTGGAAAGCGTGCACGAACTTAGGTGGCTTGGCCTTGCCTCTGCTGTGCAGAGGCATGCCGATGTAGGGAGGAGCGGGGCAGGGGGGGGGGGGGGTAAACTGATGTCATGCATGGCCTTCGTCGTTTGTATGACCATCGACCCTCTCGCATCCCTCCATTGTCGGGACCTTAGCGCGCCGGGTTTTCACAGTCCAGGCAAACTTTGCTCGCGCCAATCGCGAAGCGCCGTGAGGTGTTCGGCGAGTCGCATGAAGGGCGACCTCCATCCTACTTCAGTAAGAACCGCTTGTGAGGCGGACTTTCTTGCATATGGACGACAGCGTCGAATGATTTGGGGGGAGGGCGCAGGGGGTTTGGGGGGGGGGGGGGGCTTGATGGCTGTAATACTGTTGGGGGAAGGTCGTTCTTGGCGCACGGTTGGGGGCTTCGAGCACTCTAGCTATAACGCCAGCGGTGGCAGCAGCAGCAACAGCAGCAGCAGCAGCAGCTGTGGCAAAGACAAACATCGCCACCACCGCCGTCACCGCCACTCCCACCATCATCAGGTTGCTGCAGCGCAATAGTAGGGGATGCAGTAACAGCGACAGTAGCAGTAGCAGCGGTAGCGTCACCACTAGCACCGTCACCACCACTACCACAACGGGAGGCTTTTCGGGGCGGAGGGACCCCTGAATTAGGAGATGATCTGCACGACCTTGGTCAAGTTTTCCGGATGGGATCTGTATGGCACGGCTCTGTGTAGCGCACATGTTGACCGGGTGAGATGGATCTGTATGGCACAGCTCTTGCACGATATCCGTCTCATCACGACAAAAATAGGCTTTAGATGATCTAGATCGTGATCTATCTAGTATCCGGTGTCTGATTACTTTCGATTTTGTCGGGAGGGTATGTGCGCTAGGATGGATGAGGTGCAATACATTTTTTTTTAAAGATGGTCGCGAATGCGAAGGTTTGGAATTCAGGGGGCGGGCGAGGGGGGAGGGGGGGAGGGGTTCCAGAGTTTTGGAGGGATTTTTTAAGAGGCGTCGGGTAACCCTACGGCTCCACCAGCACGAAAATTGAAGAACAAAACGAGTGAAAAATGAAGATCAAAACAGACAAGTGATCTATGCCATTTTGAGGTGATGTGGGCATCACACTTTAAACGATGAGTGAGTCGAGCAGAGGTCCAGGCGGAAGGGAGGAGGGGGGGGGGGGGTACTTGATAGGAGATGTACTCGATCTCATGCATGGCCGTAGTCGTATGGCCATAGACCCTCGCATCCCTACAATGCCGGGACGGAGCATGTCGGGTTTTCACCGACCAGGCAGACATCGCTTGCACCAAGCGCGAAGCGCCGTGAGGTGTCCGGCGAGTCGCATGAAGGGAAGGGTGAGCTGCATCCTACTAAGAACCGCTTGTGGGGCGGACTTGCATATGGATGACGGCTTCAATGAATTGATTCCATTTCCGGCGTAGGCTCTTCCAGAGAAAGCAATGGGGGTGCTATGTAACTGCCTCTTGAGTGCCTTACCTTAAATACTACGTGATACGATCAATTCCCTTGTGGGGAGTAAAGGTTCTTTACCTCGCATAAATGATCTAACTCGACAACCAGCTGTGGACGACCGCCAAAAGAAAAGAAAAGAAAAAACGGCACCCTGGTTGTCTAGCTCACGTAGTGAGCGGCATGTTTTACAGTGTCGTTGCCAACCGACGCCAACCCAGCTGGGGGGGGGGGGGGGAGGACGAGGCAATTTACGTATAGCCTTGATTTGTTTTTTTGTTCAGGCCTTTTATTTTGCAACATCCTGCTTCAAATTTCATTATTTTCGTTCTGTTTTTCGTCCGAGCATTGTGCGTAGAAAAATAGAGAATTGGGGGAGGAGGGGCGGGAACCTTCCTCGATGAAGCAAAACCCGTACCATATACCATTCGCTGCTGAGTACCAAAAAAAAAGCAGGGGTGCATGGAAAAGTGAGTGATCGATTTCGTGCAGGCGAGGATCCAGGAGCACTGTTTTTTTGAAAATTAAAAAATCGAAAAAAACAAATCTACCTAAAGGGTAGAGCAGTGTGAACGAGCACGTGGGGCGGGACTCTCGGAGCTGACCCTGGCAATTGAATTCGGTTTGGGCAAAACGTTGTTACGTGCTTTTCAGTTTAAACTCCAACCCAAATAGAGCGTATCATGTGTTTCTGGATGGGCGTGGTGTGCTTTCCGGAGGTGTCATAATTACATCCACACTTTTTTATTCGTTTGTGGCCTTTAGAGCAGGAATTCGCTTCTTGTCGGTAGGTCTGAAGCCCTCTTTCTTGGGCTGTGGGTAACAAGGCTTGCCTTGGCTGGACTTGATCGACGGCTATAGTTGTTCTATAATATATTATAGTTGGATGACGAAGTAAGCCAACCAAGTGAGGCATTGTGCGTTGACCTCTTTGGGATTCTTGAGATGGCGACCGGAGCAACGATACTGCTTTAACTTTATCAATTAGTGTCATCGACCGTCAGTGTTGTTAATATTGATAGTTGGGCAACGAAGTAATCCAACTAAAAAATACCTTGGTCAGGCGTTAAGCCCACCGCAGTCCCGTTTTGGGGACAAACTACTTGAAACTTGAATGGTTTGCCCCCAAAACGGGAATGCGGTTCTAAAGGGTTAAGCCTTGACCTCTCTTTGGGCCTTTTGAGATGGCGACTGAAACAACGGTTCGTGATTTTAGTGTTCCACCAAACCGTCCGCGACACCATTGATAGCTGCGCACGTGCCCATTATTACAGCTGCAACATCGGTGACTGCGCGTGATTGTTGGGGCATGATACAAAATTTGGTGTCCCGAGTTTACACCGGGAGTAGCCGTGCGGCTCGTCGCGCGACACATGATCCTATACCCGTACGTACAACCTCACGCCCGGGTGCTCACGCTCCGCGTAGAAGATGGTTGATAGCACACCAAAAGTTACCAACCATTCATTGTGTTGGTCGCAGCCAAAGGGGTCCCGAAGGGGATAACTGTATTACGGGGGACCATAGTTAATAGGACCTGTGGTATACATAAAAAACTATATATTTCACCATTTCTACTAACACTATTTGGTCCTATTAACTTTTAATATGCCCCCCCGTAATAGCACTGCCTAGCTAACTATCCATAGCAACTAATAGTTGGCGGCTTATGGCCAAGCTGGGCCTCAGCCCTACATCCTGACTCATCAGGCACGACTCTGTCCTTTTTTTTGTTAGTCTTCACCAGGTATGTACGAGGGAAATACTTTGTGTGTGCGTCCGTCTGAAGCCATTTTTTCTCAATGACAAGTAAGGTCCACTCTATCTATCAGGCATGACTCTTGTGCCATTTTTAACTATTATTATGCTTGCCATCCGAAAAGGTGTAGGGCCGCTTCGGACGCATCTAGAACCAACCGCTGTCGGCGGTTTTTGCCTTGAAGCTGATGTATATTGGCGATGCGAGCTTGACAGCACCGGGGGTTTTTTGTTGAGTCAAAACGATCCCGAAAGATTGACCCCGCCGTACGGCAACGAGTATAACCGATGCGCCAGTGCCACTGTAGCCGGAACACAAGCTTGATCGGCCCGCGCCAAAATGTCGAGCACCGCAATTCGACTTCGTAACCGTCTTCGATAAAATATATACATAGCCCGCGAGAACATCCGAGGATGTTCCCGACGCCGTATACCGAGGGTGCACATGATAAAACACGTGTGGCGGAATTCGAAAAGCTTCCACTCGGCCTCCACACCGTAGTGCTCACAGCTCACACCACCCCACGCTCTTCCATCATTTTCTACCCCCCCCCCCCCCCCGCGCTTGGTGCAAGCAATGTCTGCCTGGTCGGTGAAAACCCGACATGCCCCGTCCCGGCATTGTAGGGGTGCGAGGGTCTATGGTCATACGACTACGGCCATGCATGAGATCGAGTACATCTCTCCTATCGAGTACACCCCCCCCCCCCTCCCAAAAGCCTCGCCACGCCCATCTTCGGCCAAAGTTAATAGAGCTCTGTGGTCATCAGGGGATATCCGGCGTACATCCCCGGTTTCCTGGGTGATATGGTGCTACCAGGTATATACTTGCTGCTGTAGAACATCGTCCACAGCAGTTTGTTAAGATCAAGGTCGGGACACTTTGTATCCTTTGTTAGGTTTGCCTATTGAGCAGGCACTCGTTGGGACTCACCTGTGATGTTTGCTCAGAGATATAAGAACAGCTTTATTCCTTTCGTACATGGTGGAGACTGAGAACAAAGGGGCTCGTGCCCCGCTCGGAAAATTCCTGGTTGCCCATCTAAGAGACGCCTTCCAAGTACTACAAATACGATCCCAACACCTGAACCCAGGTAACTACCGGCCTTTCAGCCTCAATCACGGTAGTAGTATCATAACACTAGCCCACTCTGATGAGTCGTATATGCAGAATTATGGGAAAATCATGGAAACCCGGATTCCACGAGCTAGAACATGATGAGTCGAAGATGTGGCTCCTCAAAACCCACCCCCACGCCTTTCAATGGCAAGGTCACGAAACGGGCAAGGTACGCCAAATAAAAAACAGAAAAAAAGAGGAATACCTGGCCGTAAGGGACATGGATAATTCGTCAACGAAAGCCATCGTTATGTCACCCCCAACGGGGGTGGGGCGAGAAAGTGTCTACGGTAAAGCGAAAGGCTGACACAAAAAAACGAGGCGGTCCTGTGCCTGTTGTCAATTTCATCCAGATCGCCCCCAGCTTTCGAGCGGGGGGGATCGGCAGGACGAACAGCAGTACCACAACAAGCTGCTACTCTGTCGTTGACTTTCCAGCAGACTTGATCTGTCACGCTGGCTTGGTAGTTCATGTCTATCTTCCACTCACCCGGCCCGTCCCAATAGCTCTCCTGAAATCGATGTCCCGCCGCGGGGCTGCTTTCAACAACCGCCTGAGCCAGCGCCCAGTCTTTTGATATGCCACGTGCTATCGCGCCTCATTTTATGCAAACGTTTTGTCTCGAAACTGGGAACCTGCTGTATCATGAACGCTAGGCCCTGCCATCTTCACTGTCTGCGAGTGACCAGCCGCACTCGTACGAATACCATACCAAAGGTGTCGGAACACTAAGGGCTTCCTGGGCAGTACGAGATATAACAGGTTTAGAGTCATAAGTGCTTCTACTATTAATACGTGTACGTACGGATAGATGATGACACTGTACCGCTGCACTCTGCTGCCCCGCGTGCTCCGCACTACGCATAACAATGACGTACGCATACGTACACGACACGACTACAACAGCAGCACATAACAACAGCACTTGAGAGAGGCATTATACTCGTATACGTACTAGGCAAGGATTTTTGGCTCGATTTTTGAAACAAAATTTATACATACTCGTACCTGGTATACATATAGACATTAATAATAAGAGAATACCTTACGTAGTACACTGGCATTAGCGTAGGAAACATCCTAGTGAGCTTAATAATTCGACCCTGGCCCAAAATGATACTTTCTTTAGTGCTGTCGCGTAAGGCATCGATAGTTTTCCAAGCTAAAAGAAGGAACTTGAAAATAAAATAGAACAACACCAGTGACTGTAAGAAAAAAATATGAAGGAAATATCCTACGTACCACCTCTGAAGTGGTTCTTCCATCGAGCATTCGACCAACTCCTACAGTAGTCTATGAATAATAAGTAGTCGACTGCCATTCCGGTGCCTATTAATAGGTTACAAACAGCAGTCGAATGCTGACGACCTATTGTGATTAGGCCACAAGCAGCAGAGCGTCGAGAACCGACTGTACGTACGTTTCAAGCAGTAGTCGACTAATGACTGAAAGTAAGTACGCATCAAGCGGTACGTATATACCTAGTTGTCGACTAGTGTACTCACTTGCAAGTAGTATCAAGTTTGACTGGTACTGCTGACAGACGGTTTCGCCTATCATACCCTCGAAGAATGAAACGCCGTAGTAACCAAACCCCTGTTCAACACATGCGAGAACACACACTCAACTATGCAGTACCCCCCCACCCCCCCCCCACCCCGTCTCTCACTGCACTATCTCTCTTTGTCTCTTCCTCGACCCTTACAGACACGAGGGGCGGGGGCGGGGGGCTTGCTCACTCGTTGCATGCCTTGCTGTACTCATTTGATCATTGACCACGCATCCCTTTCGAGACGAAGCACCGTTCCCACTCCTACTATTATAGAGACACCTCTCCAACATTTGGGCGTCCTTTTCTCCCGCCGTTTTTGTTTGGTGCCGTCTTTTTTTTTGTTTTCAATGTCTCTATCGAAGGAAGATGCATGCGTCGAGCTTCGAGCCGTACTTACACCGCGACCGACGTCGATACATAATCTTCTCTTACGATGATACCACAACCATCACCACCACCACCACCACCACCACCAACCCCACCACTACACCATCATCATCACCCCCCAACCCCAGCATCCCCACCGCCACTATCACTACCCCCCCTCAGGGAAAGCGAGCTTACGAAGGATGGGAAACGGTAGGGCTATACTACTCGGCCCGAGCCCTGTTTGTATTTATACGGCCGTTCTTAACGAGTTTTTTTCTTCTCCAGCATTTTGTGAAATTCAAGCAAAATACGGAAACAATGGGAAACATCCGCCCCGTGCTTTTAATTTTTACACACCCTTTTTGAACTACTGTATAAGACGCACGAGGTGTTTGTTCCACGAACGCATGCCTCTTAAATGCTTGCTCTCTCGGTGGGGGGTTGATTACTCCGGTAATACGGAATTACCGAAACTGCCTGACTGAAAAAATGAAATGTCATGAAATGCCGAGAAAAAAAAAGGCATCGCTGAGATCGATCCTTAATCTGCACCTTTATCTACGTGTATCCATAGTTTTGTGGACACTTACAAACTCACACCTGTATACGTATCGAAATGCACATGCACGTACGAGTGCTCCCGTCCTGTCCCATTTGCAGCGCGCACCCAAATCGTCGAGGACCTAAACAAAACAATGTGTCCACCCTGACAATATTCCAAAGCGGCAAAGTCTCTCCTACCCTCGACTTGGGGGTTTCCAAACAATGTTGCCGAAGACAAGGTGGGCTCGTCCGCAGGGCGTCCCTAGCCATCAAGGACCTAAACGAACAAAAAGTCCCCCTACCGCATTTTTTAATAGACTTTAGCAAAAGCTCTCCTACCCTCCCCTAGGGTTTCCAAATAATATAGCCGAGGACACAGGGGCACGGGGCCAAACCGGCGCGTGTTGACCCACCGTCCCTCCTCGTGCGTCCACCACTCCGCGATATCCAAGGCACATCTCTCGGTCGACTGCATGACTCTTTGGTCGGGCCCAGAACCAAACATAACCAAAAACCCAGAGGCTATACTTGCAGATCTGAGGGGCAGCTCTAACTCAGAGAGACAGACACGGAGCGCTAAAAGAGGGAGTGCAGGAGAGCTTCCGAGCTCAACACACAGATCGTCCTTCGTGAAAAGCAATAGGGCGGCGAGCAAATCGATGACCGATCGGCGAGCATTCGGCTACACAGCAGTCAGAGTGCAAAAATGGGCGCAGCCGGCGAGCAACCGGCGAGAAATCGCTAGAAATTGCCCCGCCTCCGGCAAACAGGTCTCCCTTCTACGGACGGCAGATAGCGGCAACCCCTCGCTTCGCCCCCAGAACAAAATCGCGCCGGCACCTTCATCGCTACCCTAGCGAAACGCCCATGAGCCCCAGGACGAGGGCCAGCGGTCCTAAGGCCTGATCAATGGCCGAGCTGAGCCCCTCTTTGGAGTAATCGGTGCGCTCCACACGGAGAATGTTCGAGTACAGCGGAAGGACGAAGAGGAAAGACAGGGCCACCGCGGCCACCTGGGCGACACCTGTCGTACCTGGGTGCGATTGGCATCCGACGCGATGCGATGTGTGCGTACGTGCGTGCGCAGAGGGGTTGTATGTCCATGAGTTGTGTGTACGTGTATCCTTGCGTGTGTGCGTGAGTGTACTTCATGATTTCGTGAGTTTTGTGCCACTCGTGTGTTTCCATGATTTACGTGTGTTTGTGTCATTCTGTGTGCATGCGCGCGTGCTCGTGTGCTGTGTATCAAGTGTGTGTAAGTCCAATGTGTGTCCGTGTGTGTGCGTGCGTGCGTCCGTGCTATTTAGGAACGTGCGTCTGTGTGTCAACATTTTTTTCAAGTCTGTGAGTATAGCCGCGCCCACTATTTGTACGCGAGTGTGCGTGTGAGTACGTGTCTACAGTATGCATGCACGAGGAGGTTTGCGTCTATGCATGCACGCCTGTGGTGTCCCGCTCCCGTCTGTGCGCTATGAGTGTGTCCATCCATGGTTGATTGTCGTCGATGCGCCCGGGCATGGTCGCCGCAGTATGGTCGGTCGTTCGATCGGTTGGCTTGCTACGTTGCACCAACGCACTTACCGGCACGTAGCACGTACCGGTACTATGCGTACGACATTATACTTTTTTACGCTGGGTGGTGTAGCGTATATCACGTACCGGTACTATGCGTACGACATCATGCTTCTTTACGCTGGGTGGTGTAGCGTATATCACGTACCGGTACTATGCGTACGACATCATGCTTCTTTACGCTGGGTGGTGTAGCGTATACCAGGTATCACGTACCGGTACTAAGCGTACGACATCATGCTTCTTCACGCTAGGTGGTGCAGCGTATATCACGTACCGGTACTATGCGTATGACATCATGCTTCTTCACGCTGGGTGGTGTAGCGTATATCACACTGGGTGATAATTAAACACACACAAAACGAAAATGGTGGCGTTACGTTGGGACGAATCTCGTCGAGAATATTTTCCAGAGACGCATTGCTTGGAATTTGCACCCCACTCTACCCGATGTAAAAAAACAATTAGCATGGAAACTACTGTAGTCCCCGAGGGGTGTGTGCTATATTATCACCCAGTGTGATAGGGTGCGGTGTCTTATCATACGTGTGATAGGATGTGGTGTCAAGTCACGTGTGTAATATGGGGTGTGTTATCTTATCACACGGTGTGATACGGCGGGTGTTATCATATCAGACGTGTGATTCGGGGGGTGTTATCTTATCGCACGTGTGATACGGGGTGTGATGTCTTATCACACGTGTGGTACGGGATATGTTATCTTATCACACGTATGATAAGAGGTATGTTATCTTACCACACGTGATACGGGGTGTGCTATCTTATGACACCTGTGATACGGTACGTCGTCGATCGAGATCGATGACGGTGTGGCGAAACATGACTCAACCTCCCACTGCGATGGTCTTCGACTCTTTAACTGGTCCATCCAACATCTCCCAGCGATGGTTTCGACGGAGAGATTGGCTACCGTAAAACACGTGCGATGAGATAACCCCCCCCCCCCCCGTAAAAACACGTGCGACAAGATAACACACCCCCTCGGCCGACTTTCTGAACAGGTCGTTCTCGAGAAATAATCGAAAACACACTCAACCAGAACGGTGGCTCATGAACAGATCTCGTGTGAAGATCTCGTGTGAAGATCTCGTGTGAAGATCTCGTGTGAAGATCCCGTCGAATTATCGTCGAGGACAAGATCTTTCCGCAGACGCATCGCTTGGCGTTCGCTTTTTTTCCCTCCAGTTGTCGAGAAACTCAGCTTTCAAAATCATCCAAGGGGGGGGGGTGATATTTTATCACCCTAGTGTGATAGTGTGAACGTCTTACCACTGCCATGGCCCCCGACGCAGCCATTGGTCAATCAACCAACATTTCACTGGTCCTCGGTTCCGGAGAAAAACCCACAATCCCCCCGCGTTCTTGTCCCAAGGTGAACAAAAAAACTCGCTCAATCAACTGACTGATTTCGCCCGAGATCCACCGATCGCAGGGAAAAAAAAAAAAACGTTTCCGAAGATTTACACAACAAATAAACATTTTGATGGTATATATTGGTGTTGCTCGAAACTCGCGCTGCACGAGATTTGCAACTGTCCACGCCTCGGACATACCAGACAGATCATCTACAGATAGATCATCTGCAGATAGATAATTTAGTTCCTCACCTGCCGTCGCGAGAAGGTGTCCTGGAATATCGGCATATCATAGTACACATCCGACCCGGGAAACGAATGCTAGATCGCGCAGGTTATACGGCTTCCACCCGGCAACACGAGCTAGATCATACAGATCATACAGATCATACAGATTGATGTATCTGTCCTGGAAGGTCTAGACCAAAGAGAGGGGAATCGATGACCTGTTCGAGGCTGTGAACACAATTAAACTTCGAAGAAAAATAGACTATAAAGCACACACGCACACACGTACACACGCCACACGACACGAGGCAAGCAGTACTCACCCGAGGCGATGCCGAGGCCGGCCCAAAGCACACCCACCGTCAGCAAGGCAGTGGCCAGTCTCAAGGAAGCCTGGCGGCCCAGAAGAACCGGGAGCGTGCGCACCCCGCCCTCCCTGTCCCCCTCCACATCTGCGATGTCCATGAGAATTTCGCGATGGGCTTTTGCACCAGCAGTCAGGTGACACGCGGATGGTTCGGTGGCGGCGGGGGGTGAGGGGGAGGGAAGAAGGTAGGGAGTATGAGAGAGGGGGAGAGGGGGGGAGTAGGAGAGGGAGGGGAGGGGTCGGGTGGAGGGAGAGCGAAACGACAACATCTTTTCTTCGATCTTCGACCAACGTCGCGCTCGATCTCGGGGTTTCTTCTGCACGCTCGTCCGACTGCGCCACTTTCTAAAGTCAACCACCCGACCCCAAGACAGGATACGCGTGGCTCCAGGACCAATCCAAACAATTGTCAGCGTACAGGTGCGAAGCCACTGCACATGGTCACCGCCGGGGTGGCGGTGGATGTCCCGCCGCCATCACGCCGCACGGTTGTGGTGGTGGAAGGGACGGGGACGGCGACAGGGGGGGAGAAATTGTCGTGGCGGGCTTGGTTATCTCATCAAGCCTAGCGGCACCTGGAATCACGCTGCACAGCCGTTACCACTGTCGTGATACAGTGAAAGTAGGCAGCTGGGGGGGGAGGGGGGGGGGGGTGTACGTGCCATCCCGGAGCAAGCCCGTGGTGACCTGTCGAGGCGTTTTCATCGGGACAGCGTTCGGGATACTTCACACCACGTCCTGCTGCCGACCCCTGCAAAGTGCAGCTTCTTTCCCGTCCGCACAAGTTATCTTGTATCAAAAGTACGTGACGTTGCTGTCGCCCGCGAACGCTGCCTTGCCTTAAAACCAGCCGCGGTAACCTTTTCGCTTCCGGTCGGGCGGCTCGGCTGGAAGAGCAAAGGTTCAAGTACCCCAGCTGCACATCAGGCGAGGCGTTTTCGGCGACTGCAAATATCGCGCACTCTAGGTAAAACTCGTCGCAGACGATAAGAGAGCGTGCCGTTTGCAGGCGGAAGTGGAAGCGGCGGGGGTAGCGATGGCGAGGTGTGGGTGCAAAACTATCTCGAACTTGTCCCGATAAAACGCCTGGCAGGTCACTACGGAATCGCTCCAGGATGATACAGGCCCTCCCCTCTCTCAGTCTACTCGCCGTGATGAATACCCTGTAGCACAACATTGGCAGCAACCATAGAGCGTGGTCCCAGGCGCCAACATATGCAGCGGAGCTGTGTGGGGATAACAACTCCCGCCTCGATTAACCTACCTCTACAGTTACCCCCCGTGTCTAGGGTAATAGGACTACGGCCATGCATGAACATGAGCACACCTTTGCCCCCCCTCCGCCCCTTCCCCTACTACACCCCCCGTTAATCTCCCCCCGGCCTGGTCAAAGCCACACCCCTCGGTAAATGGAGCCCCCCCACCCGTCCTTCGGACTGCTACGTCACGCCGCGAGAAAGTACTGGTACTCCTCCCTCTCTCCCGAGCGTGTAAACTTATCGCCATGACTGACGCACAAAGCTCGCCCCCCTGATATCGAGTACCCCCCACCCCCACCCCCACCGTCGCCCCCCCTCCTACCATGCCTCCTGCTTGTCAGCGCGAAATCCCTCGGAAATCAAAGCCCCCCTGACAACCCCCCCGATCGTTACGTCACGCCACGGGCAACACTGGAACTCCCGCCTCCCCCCCGAGCGTGCAAGCTTGCCGATATATTTGGCGCACAAAGCTACCCCGCCCCCCGTCTCGTCAACGCGAAATCCCTCGGTGAATAAAAAGCCCCCCTTACAAGCCTTCCCGACACGTCACGCCGCGATCAATGCTGGAACTCCCTCCTCTCTCCCGAGCGTGCAAGCTTACCGCCATATTTGGTGAAATAAAGACCCCTGACAAGCCTTCCCGACCGTCATGTTATGCCGCGAGCAAATACTGGAACTCACTCCTCCCCCTCCGGGCATGCAAGCTTACCACCATATTTGGCGCTCAAAGCTACTCTTCCCCCCCCCCGCCCTCCCACAACACTGGAACTCCCACCTCTCCGCCGAGCGTGCAAGCTTACTGCCATATTTGGCGCACAAAGCTCCCCGCCCCGCCCCCCCTCCCTCCCGCCCCCCCTCCCCTCTCCGCCACATTCTCACCGATGACGAAGAACGTCAGTACTGACGGGGTGAGGGTGGCCGCGGCGCCAGCGCCGGCGGCAAGTCCCCCCGCGGCGATAGCGGCGGCCACTACCGCAGACACGACAAAGTTCTTGACGACGGGTATCGGCTTGAGCAGGGGTGTGTAGGCGAACGTCAGGGCCACGGAGGCCACTATCGTAGCCTGCGCCGCCACATGATGTTCGAGGGGGGGGGGGGGGGGGGGGGGGGTGTACTCGGTAGGAGATATGTACTCGGTCTCATGCATGGCCGTAGTCGTATGACCATAGACCCTGGCATCCCTACAATGCCGGGACGGAGCATGTCGGGTTTTCACCGACCAGGCAGGCATTGCTTGCACCAAGCGGGGGGGATGATGTATTCATGTTATGCACGGCCGTGCACAAGGGGGGGGGGGGGGGGGGGGCGTACTCATTTGTTGCTTGCCTTAGACATTTGGCCATTCACCACGCATCCTTTTCGAGACGGAGCACCGTTCCTACTCCCAGTAGGGACACCTCCAACAGTAGTTGGGCGCTCATTACGTTGTTTCCATATGTTACACTAGTTTTTTTTTGTTTGCTGTTCCTATTCCCTTCCTGTTTCGGCGCCTGTGGCCACCATCTATCTCCTAGGACAGCGACCGTTTTCTCGCCGCTATCTAGCATATCAAACTCCTCCATGTCACATACGTCTATTCCCATCATCTCCGCCTCTAACACATCCCGTTCCTCCTTGCATATTTCACGGGGAGGGGGAGGGGGGGGGGGGGAGGGTGTACTCAATATCATGCATGGTCGTAGTCGGATGACCATAGACCCTCGCATCCCTACAACGCCGGGACGGAGCACGTCGGGTTTTCACCGACCAGGCAGACATTGCTGGCACCGAGCTTTTGCGGAGCGCGCCGTGGGGTGTCCGGCGAGTCGCACAAAGGGGTGAGGGGGGTATGCCACGACGCAGGGGTTGTTTTAGTTTCGGCACGCAAACCCAGATGGAGCAAGCTACTGTACCTTCAACTCTCTTACTGCCGCACTGTACATACACATACAATTTGCCCCCGAAACGGGCGTGTTGTTCTAAAGGGGTTATTGGGTCTGACGGTCAAGGGGAGGGGAGGGGGGGGGGGGGAGGGGGGGAGGGGGGAGGGGGGAGGGGGGGAGGGGGGGAGTGGGGAGGGGGGGGTAAGCGAAGGCTAGGGTCACTACGATCACAATCGTCGCCTGTGCCGCCTGAGAAAATTCCGGGGTATACATGTACAACTACATGCACATACGATAGTTATACCTTGCAGGCATGTTTTTGAGCAATGTGAGGATGGGACATTAAAGAAAACACAGTTTTTGACGATGAAGGGGGAGGCGGGAGGAACGCGGGGGGAGGGCAGGCGGGAGGATATACACGAGAACTGAAAATACCAGAAAGAAAAAACTATTAAAAAACAAACTGCAGCAGTAGTTTAGAAGTTGTTTGGTTGACTTGGTAGAGTCCAGCCCGTTTGACAAACTGAACAAGAACGAATTCCAAGATGTGGCGAACACACCACTGCCAACGCTGCGGGTGGAAGCGAGCGGAGTCGTGCGAGCGATGTTTACACCTGCACACATAAATGTTCGCTGGGAGGGGATAGTCCGCGCCAAGAGTCAGCAGGATTGTCCTCCGTCTATAAGACCCTGCCCACTCTGCAGTCGCCCGGATAAAGCAGGGGCGGCCGGCGCAACTGCTCAAGGCCTTGCATGTCAACAGCAGTACCCATAGTCGTACGGTACCTTCGTCGCTGTCGGCGCAGCTATACGCCAACAGCCGTGATTTTCAACGGTCATATTGATAGCGATGGCATTCAACGGCTATGTCAACATGAGATCGGTGCATTCTTACAGCCAATGCCTTCAACCGACAGACCGCCAGCAGCAGCGCTTTCGTCGGCCACATCAACAGCAGCTGTTTATGGGCCATCAACAGCAGGGATTTCAACGGCCACAATTGCCAGCAGCACTTTCAACGTTCACATGTACAGCAACGCTTTAAACTGGCACACCAACCTGAAGCGCGACGGGGTCCACGGCCCAAGCGCTCGCAACGGCTCCCAGCAGAAAGCCCACTCCGATACCCAAGGCATGCACAGGCACCACCTCCCCCGTTACCAGTGGTCGATGAGGCTGGCACAGAAAATCGAACAGGGGTATGCGGGGGGGGGGGTGTACTCGATATCATG
Source organism: Nereocystis luetkeana (assembly GCA_031213475.1). Lineage (NCBI taxonomy): Eukaryota > Phaeophyceae > Laminariales > Laminariaceae > Nereocystis > Nereocystis luetkeana. Next base: position 4,226,462 of record JARUPZ010000034.1, on the reverse strand, counting down.
CCTAGCCGTAGTCATGTGGCCATAGACCGTCGCATCCCTACAATGCCGGGACGGAGCACTTCGGGTTTTCACCGACCAGCCAGACATTGCCTGCACCAAGTTTTTGCGAAGCGCCGTGAGGTGTTCGGCGAGTCGGATGGAGGGTGAGCTGCATCCCACTAAGAACCGCTTGTGAGGCGGCCTTGCACATGGATGACAGCCCCAACAAGTTACTTTAATTTCCGGTGTGGCCACTTCCAGAGACAGCAATGGGAGTACTACTGTACGCAGCTGCCTCTTGGGTGCCTTACCATAAACACACTACGTGATAACATCATTCCTCTTGTGTGGTGTGAAGGTTCTCCACCTCGGAGAAATGATCCAACTCCACCACCAGCTGTGACGGACCGCCAAAAAAACAAAATGGTACTCGGGTTGTCTAGCTCAAGGATTGAGCAGCATGTTTTACAGTGTCGTTACCAATCGACGCCAAGCCAGCCTAAATATAATATATGGGGGGGGAGTTGGGGTTTGGGGAGGCGTGGGGGCGGAGGAGGGGGTGGGGGGTGTACTTGATTTCAGGGAGAGGGGTGTGGGGGTTGTTTCATAAATGTTAACTTCGGCACTGCAGCTTTTTTTCTTTGTTCCATGTTTTAGCCCTCTCTGCAGGAAGAGTGCACTGCATGTATACTCCTTCCTGCATCGCTTTCGGTTTCACGCTCGGCAGGTGCGGCCAGATCGGCGGCACAGGATAGTTATAGCCACAGGTGCTTTATACGAGACCACATTTTTCACCCCTAGACTGAAAGCCACCTGCACCAAAACCGGTGTATTAAGGCCAAGAAATGTCTTGATGCGCCAGAAAAAAATAAATAGTCTCCTGCATATTATTAATAGCTTGGTTACAGCACTTACATCCGCAAAACAAACGGTTCGCCAGCAAGTTCCTTGAGCCGCCTTCCATGCTAACAAAAAAGAAGGACCCTCCCCCCCTCTGTCCCCCATCCTAAAAGCAACAAAAACATATCTCTTTCTTGAACAACGCCACCCGCGTAAAGCAGGGGGTACGGGAAACACAAACCTCGTTGAGGCGGTCGAGCTCGATGTCGAACCAATCGTTGAGCACGCAGGACCCGACGGCCACAGAGGCTGCCGCCCACGCCGTCAGCAGTACCTTAGGACGGGTCAATGCAATAGGAACCGATACCGTCGCCATCACCATCACCATCACCATCACCACCACCACCACCACCACCATCAATGCCCCGATTCCCACCAGCGATCACCACCACGATCGTCATCACAACCATCGTCAGCATCACCACGACCGCCATCACCATCAGCACGACCACCACCACCACCACCACCACCACCACCACCGCCATCACGATAATCACCATCACCATCGCCATCATCACCATCACGATCACCATCGTCCGTCATCGAAAAGACGCCAACAGATCAGCGCGAGCGTGGAGCAGAGGGGAGTAGAGGAGAGACAAGTCGATCAACTGACGACTCGAATGGCGATCATCAATCAACAGGTGGAAACACATATCCGGCAACCCATCCATATGCCATGCATCGGCAATTTACAATAGGGATACATTCAATAATGTAGGCGGACAAGGGGAGGGGGGAGAGGAGGGGGGGGGGGATTGTAAACATGTGTAGCACCAGAACCACCAAAGGAATGTAGTCCGTATTTTATGTAGAATCATTGGATAACTTCGTTTTATACCGCTCTGGCTAAAAATGTCAGGATCGTGTGTGAACTTAAATAAGTACCAGAGCATGATACTGATTATAGAGCATTCCTTGGCACCTTGTTTCTCGAGTACTTTCGCATCAGAACTTTCGACACGCACAAGCACCAAAACTTTCCGCATGCGCTTTAACCTTTTGGCGTGTTTCCGCTTAATACTTCGGTATCCACCACTACCGGTATGTAAGAAAAAATCGGTTTTCAACATACCAGGTATATCGTATGGCCTGCAGGTGTTCGAACACTTTTCTTTTCCTTAGCTGCGGGGACATGCGGACCAATCAGATAGCAAAAACGCTCTCCCACATATTGGCGTGTGGATCTCGTCTAGACTGAGTAGGCTAGGTGGGTGACAGTATCCCTTCTAATCAACAAGTGGGTCGCCCAAAAATGGGATTGGCAAACAGACAGACAGACAGGCAGGCAGGCAGGCAGGCAGGCAGGCAGGCAGGCAGGCAGACAGGCAGGTAGGCAGGCAGGCAGGCAGGCAGACAGACATGCAGGCAGCCAAATAGACAGGCAGACAGACAGACAGGCACACAACATCCTAATTTTCAGTCACAGAGACCCCAATAGACAATGAGGAGTTAACTCAAAGGGGGCCCAGTGGACACGGGAGAATTGGTGATAGAGACCGCTCCGACTACTGATAGTCGCTGGAGGGAGATGAAGCAGGTGTGTTAAGTATCCATGTTTCCCCCTATTGTTCTGCGCTGGCGTTCCTATTATTTATCTGAAAGAGAAAATTCTCGCCTCTCCCTCTCAGAAATCATCTTCAGGAGGCAACACGGGCTAAAATAATACCAACACGCGAGTGAACAAGCAAAAGTTACACCCGTACGAGTACAGGTGTGGGAGTGGGTTGTGAAGCGCCGCATCTTTGATCTATTCTCCGATTTTTCCGGATGGATTTTACCTATATGGGTAGTCATGTACAGCAGCAGTACCCTGTCCTGTTTTTGTATGCATCGTGTGAAGGTGTCACCTACTGAGCTATAGGGGTAAAATATCGATCAATTACCGAGCCCAGGGTAATCCATATAACACTCTCCCCCCCTCTGAACGGTGGGATTTTCGGGGCGTCGGTACCGTATACGGCCATCCGCTGATCTACCCGCTTCGTTTCAATATCTGACCTGGGGTACCAGGGAGATATGTCTTTAGAGGCCGCACGCGCAAGAGTTTCTATAAAAGAAACGCTCCAAGTGAGAATCGAACCCGTGTCCTCGACGACGTCAAAGGTGAAGGTGTCACCTACTGAGCTATAGGGGTAAAACTTTGATCGATTACTCAGTAACAACCGCTTATACGGCCCTTAAATGTGGGCTAGTGTCATGGTATCCCCGTTTCCCCTCCAACGTTGTAGAGGCGTTTCTATGCTTGCCCCTAAACAAAATTTACTTGCCCGTCTCTCTCAGAAATGCGTGCCAGGTGCCTGGTACCTGGTGGGCAAGAAGAGCATTACCAGGTACAAACGAACGTAACCTACAGACAAACATGGACAGCAGCAGCAGGATTAGTAGTCGGGTCCGTCTCGTACTGCCTCTCAATCTTACCAGGTACGTATGTTGTTACCCGTTACCAAGCTAGATAACCCGCGAGACTTTGGCACTTATTCCATTCACAGGCTGCTCAAAAGTTTGCCGAAAGTTTGGGGATCGCAATCCCCACTCAATACGTGCAAGGTACTCGTGCACTCGTACAGGTACGTACGTGTATACGACAATACGACAATGCAACCAAAAGGCAAGGTCAAGCCCGCGGAAAGCGAGATCTTTTTTTCAAAAGCGGCGTAAATAATCATTGATACCAGGTATTGCTTTTTGTACGTACACCAAGAGGAGAGGATTTGGGAGATTGACTATCCGAGCCCACCTTACCTTCACATCCATCAGAGAAGAGGGACTGTGCGAGGCAACTAGCGCCCCCGCCGCCACCAGCCCGAACGATGCTGGGATGTTGTGGGGCCGTAAGATGCCCCAGTACGCCCCAAGGTTTGGCGACTTCTCAACAACGCCATCGCTTCCATCTAGTGAGATATCGACGCTGTTGGGGACGGGTACCACCGGTACTACTGTTGAAGTCGAGGCAGTTGATATGTCAGCCTCGGGTGCGCTCACGGGCGGCCCGGCGTCCCCACCTCCGCGGCCGACGTGATCGTCCCCTCTACCATCGCTGCTGTCGGCGGTAGAGAGGCGGGTGGTTCGGCGATCGCTGTGAGAAGGGCGGGGCGGGGCAGCGGCGCCGAGATTGGTCGTTCGAGTTGACGTTGTTCTGTTGGGGAATTGCGGGCTCGGTGTTGGGAGCTTGACGAAGGCAGGCGAAGGTGGGGAGAGGGATGCGCCCGCTCGAGAGCCGGGAGAGTGCAACAATGCGAGGGAGAAGGCGAGGCCAAGGTTGATTGCTGATGCAAGTGGAAGGTTCTGCCGCAGCCGTGCCATGTCGGTGGTGGTGGGGAGGGGGGTACGAACGGGAATGAATTCATCGCTGCGTCGCTGAGCGAAAATTAGGGGACAAAAATTCAAACGTTCCCACTGTTGCATAGCGAATCACATCCTGTTGGAACTCCACCGATGGATCTACAATACCATCCTTCTCTCCTTCTGTCTCACTACTAGGTTGGTGAGTTCGACCTTGCTCGCGGTCTACCTTACCTCGCGCTCAACCAGCCCCTTGCACAGCTCGATAGGAGGATTGCCCTCTGTCTCCCGAGGTCTGCCAGTCGCGAAAGGTGGCCATCGCGACGAACAACGGCCGAGTATTCTACCGAAGGAGAACAAAACTTTCAACGTATCAAAGCGCAGCAACTTCTACGTCCTTGTGGTACGATCAAAGGCGGTTCTTCCCCAACTAAAGCTTTGCGCAGCAGTGCAGATGACAGCCACAGAAGATACGAGGAAACGCGACGAGGACGCATCACAGCAGCAGCCACGAGAAGAGGCGGGGGAGGAGAGCCGCGAGAGCCGCAATGCTACTCTCCCAGCCTCGCTGGCGGCGCCAGCAGCGCCAGCAGCGCCGCCGATCGCGACGCGAGCTCTGACGAACCGTGGCAACCCGGTCCTGTTTGCTACGATGCTCGACCTTCGGGCGGTGTGTCGGCTTAGCCTTGTCTCGCGCGGGACGAGGAACACCTACGGGCGGCGGGCGAGGAAGGCCTGCCTGACGGAAGGCGGAGGTGTGCCGGAGGATTGCCGCGTGGAGTTCTGGAAGTGCGCGCTCAACGTGGAGAAGGTTGGTTGCGTCGTGTGTGTGTTTTTTTCTGGTCTGGGATTGGCATTCATCACGTATTCTCAATTCAACATGATTCATTATTCATGTACTAATATTACAGCACTGAATACGTTCGTGCGAGTTTCGTATATTTTGCCTGGTACGTATGCACCTGGTACCTATGCACCAGGCACCAACCGCATGTCTACTTTTACATTGCAGATGCTCCGTACTGCTGCCTTCTGTGGGATTGATAGACATCCAAGGGTCTGGGCCCTCATGGTGCCCGATTTGCCAGGGATGGACATGCCATACCTGTGGCAGAGGGCCGTAAATAGTTGCTGCCTGTATTACTCTGATTGGTCTGCTGTCTGGTTGAAGAATGGCGTAATGTTTTACCACGGCACGCACGTACTGCCATGCAGCAGAGCTGTGCGAGTAGAGCCTGCTGCTGCTGCTGTGTAGAATAATCGTTTGAGATTAGGTTAGTATTTTGAGGCGTGCTATTATAGGGACTTGATGAGAGGGAAAACATAGAACACGTCGAAAAAAGTTACGATTACGGCATACACAAAGCAGCCCGGGGATAGGGGATATGGAGGGATGTGTTCTACAGGAGTAGTGTGCACTGCTGTAAATGCAACCGATGGCAGGAATGTCTTATGTCCGAACGACACACGACTCGCGCGCAGACAACATGATGGAACATGCTTTGTACTTTGAACTGCTGCTGCTGCTGCTGACTGACTGTGCATGCTCTTCGTAGAAAGGTTGATTGTACCGAACTTGTCGCTTTTTGGGCTTTTGGATCCCTATACTATAATCGAGTTAACAAAAGGGTAACTCTGTTGTAGATTAGTTCTGCTGGTCCCCCCGGTGACACCTGACACGAGAGCACTACTATTAATATAAATATTAATAATACCAGGTGCCATTCTCGACGCGAATGTACGGACCGTTGGCGTATAGAAAGGAATACCTAATGCTCCTTACATTTTCGTCCAGAACGGTACATGCAGGATGTGCGGTACGAGTGCTGCTTTCGTAACTCTTTTAGGATTGCAGTCTCCTTTCGGGGACAAACCAGTCAAATTCCAGTATTTTGTCCCCGAAACGGGACTGCGGTTCTGAAAAGTTACTGGTATACCAGGTACCAGGTATTAACTTAAAATTGGTTGTTGCAATGATGTGGGATTCTAAAGGCTTCGTATGATAGCTCCCGTTTTTAGAGTCGAGGTACATACACTACACGAGTACTCCTGCAGGTCTGTTTCCTTTTGCAACAATCCCGTTAGGCGTCGCTTATATAGCTGCCGAGGTACCACCGGTAAGGTCTCTCTTGTGTTTCTATATCCTTGTGATCATACTCGTATATACCAGGGTACCAGGTACCAGGGTATGCATGTTACTGCTGTCCTTTTTTATTTTGAAAGAAGCACAATAACGACAGCTGTCGACGTATTTTATTACAGTATGAAACAAGCATATCAACAGCCGTCGACGTAAAGTAAAACCAACTGAAGGACATGGTGTTTCCGTCTATCGCCTGCGACAAAAGCGCCGCCGGATCTCCGGCTCCATCGTGGATTCCGAAAATCAAAAACAAAACGAACACATCGGCATGCTTTTATGGTACTGCTTGATGTTTTTTATGTCACTCCTAAACTGCCTTGGTAAATTATTCAAGTATATCGTCCATCCCGCGCCGGTACTCCATCATATAATAGCGTGCTGCCCTGTAGCCTATACCAGGTAATAGCCCATAATACTACAGCAGCAGTCACAGATATCATATTTTTTGTCCCTGCAGCCAATGTGTGTGTTCTTCAGTAGGAGACATCGTCGTATAGCTGCCGAATATCATGTCGTATCATCGTACAAGGCTTCCCTTCCGGGTGTGGGTGACTCGATTTGCCGGGGGTGCCGCAAGTCGGAAAGGGAGGGAAGTCACCAATCAGGCGTTCCTTTAATATGTGTATGAGGTTCGCTGGCGTTGTACCGGTGCTGCTGCTGTTGTTGCACCGCTGCTGTCACTCCGCGGGTGTTTTCGAAGTTCAGAGAACGTGCGAGTTGGAAATCGTCCAGCTTCGTTGTTTTCAGGATGGCACGCCCACAGAAGCATACACGCACACAGAAGCACTGCTGTTCGAGGGTGTGTCACCAAAAGAAGACTTTGACGTATGGCTAAAGCCGCCTGAAACATGGATGCCACAAAATAATGCCGAGAGCTAAAGCTTGCAGCAGCGTTTACTTGTGAGCAGATATAATGATAGCAACAAGATAGAGGTGAAGTTGCACCTGGCCTCTCGTTTCCTGCTGTTGTAGGATACGCAATCAGGCACACGCACGCTCACACACACGAAGCAGCACCATCCTTGGCTTTCACAAAGAAACGTGGCTGCCTACCTAGCATTTGAGGGCCTCGATGGCACTTGGGAAACAACAGAAGTGGTGAAAAAATGAGAAACCGAGAAACTCGGGGTTTCCATGGACCTCCCTGGCTCTAGCTGGGCGGGAGGCCTCTCCGCGATTACTTGCCAAGTGTCGCGACTTTGAATGCCCAGAGCACACGCCACGGAGCCCGGCCGGGACCGACATTTGCGCCATGGTGTGCACTCGAGCCGCCTGAGTACCCCGCAGCCGAGGGCGTGAGAGAAGACCCGCGGCCCAAGGAGAGTAGTGAGAGGATTCCGGAAAAAAAAGGAGTCGTTTTGGTACATACCCCTGGTATTAACAAATCCTGCCCTGCTGCCCTGCACTCCCTTTCAGTCTAGCATCTGGTAAGGTTTATAATAAAATAAACATAATGCTCTGATGTATTTCCTTTAGCTGCCAACGAAAGGTTTTATCCTGGTTCTATCGTATCATAGCAGACTGCCTTGTCCCGCCTGTAATGTATCATATTATCGAGGCAAGGTTCATCGCATCACGTCATACTGCCTTGTACCATACTCCCTTGTAGTCTGTCTCACCTCGGACAGACAGAGCTTGATCTAGATTATCTAGTTCCTCATCCGCCGTTGTGAGAGATTGTGCAGGATCTGTACAGTACAGATCCAACCCAAGAAACATGTGCTACGGTAGATCATGCAGATTATACGGGCCCCGTTGAAATATCTAGATCATGAACTGTGGGAAAGATCTGTCGATGATCTGTCGGAGGTGTGCAATCTACCGAATCATTGTGGCAAATGCATCGAACCATAAATATCATTATCATCGCGGTAAGGTCTATCGCATCTTATCTTATACCAGGTACCAGGGCCATACCTTTACCGCGCAGTACTTTTCTTTATATCATAGTCTATCGCATCACACCAGGTGTGTATCGGGCACACTCCCTTGTGGTCAATCATGTAGACCATGCTTTCCTGTAAGCCTAGACGATCGAGTACCACAGGTACCGTTCAACACTATCATCCTAGGGTGATATGACAGCACAACCCCCTCGGACGATCTTTAAAGCTGGCTTTCTCGGCAACGGGGAGAGTATGAACGCCGAGCGATGCCTCTCTGGAATTTTTTGTTGACGAGATACTTCCAAAACCCACCATTTTTCGTTGTGTGTGCAAGTCGGCTCTGTAATCCGTCCCTGGGGGTGTGTTATGTTGTCACACGTGTGATACGGCATGTATAATGTTATCACACGTGTGGTAGGGGGTGTGCTATCGTATCACACGTGTGATAAGGGAAGTGTTATCTTGTCACACGTGTTCTAAGGCATGTTGTTTTATCACGCCTGTAATAGGGGGTGTGATATCTTATCACACGTGTGACACGGGATGTGTTAAAACACATATCACATGTGTGATACGGGGTGTTTTATCTTATCACACGTGTGAAACGGTATGTGTTATTTTACCACACGTGTGATGCGGTATCACGTTGTCCCTGCAGCTATTCGTAGGAGAAACCTCTTGGACCTTGGACATGCCCGATAGTATTCCGGTACAGGTATACATATGATGCGTTACCTACACACAACTCGTCCTATCGGCGGCGGCGGCGGTGATAAAACAGCGGCAGGATAATTTGACGAGCGAGGTCAACACTCTGACCCACGATTCCGACAAGGGTGTGTCTACAGTAGTGGGCTACAACCTCCGGGGTACCCGAGCAACAAGCCTGTTTGTTTTGTCATACTCGAGGATGTACCCTGGTACCACCAGCGTGTATATATACCCTTTACTCGGATACCTGGGTACCACACTTGGTTGTTTTGGTCATACTCGGGTATGTACCCGGGTACCCCCCAGAGTATATGTATGCACCCTGCACTCTGGGGTACCCGGGTACCAAAACTGATTGTTTTGGTCGTCCTCGGGTATGTACACGGGTACCCCCCAGAGTCTATATACGCTATATTCTGGGGTACCCAGGTATCAAACCTGGTTGTGTTGGTCGTATTCGGGTACGTACCCGGGTATATACCCCCAGATACTCGGGTATTCACCGGAAGATTTCCCCCCAGATTATATGTATATCCTAGTACAGCAGCATGGGGCCACGGACAAGAAATTGCCTATGATAAGAACATGAGGCTCACTTTTTTTTCAGGGAAAACGCTAAGGCAATTGGATTAAGAAAGCGCAGCGGCGCGCCCTGCTTTGAACCCTACAGGTGTATACTATTAGTATTACGGGGGACCATAGTAAATAGGACCAACTATTGTTAGCAAAAATAGGGCAATATATAGGTTTTTGTGTGTGCCGTAGGTCCTATTAACTATGCCCTCCCCGTAAAAGTCTTTTCACGCTCAAGGTTGTTCCAGGACGGTACCACGATAAGGTGCCAAGCCTTGCTCGGGTTAGGCGCTTCTTGTTGGCGGGCCCATCCTGTGATCAAGCTGTATGCTGTGTAACAGCAATCTTGAGCCGGTGCAGCAGCGTGTTGCTGTTACGGGGGACCATAGTAAATAGGACCAAATATTGTTACTAATAATAGGTAAATATGTAGTTTTTTGTGTGTACCATACCGTAGGTCTTATTTACTGTGGTCCTATTTACTATGGAAGTCACAGGTGTAGCAGCCTACCAAGGTTGGCTAACAACGACGTATGAGTGCGATTTTTTTTTCATCAAACCCCTCCTAGGAAAAGCGAAGTGGCCGCACCAGAAAACAATCAAATCAATCCGACGCTGTCATCCGTGTGCAAGGAAGCCCCCGCCTCACTATTACGGGGGACCATTGTTAATAGGACCAAATATTGTTGGTAAAAATAGCGAAATATATAGGTTTTTGTGTGCGCCGTAGGTCTTATTAACTATGGGCTCCCGTAACAGCGGTTCTCAGTGGTGCGGATGCAGCTCACCCTCCATGCGACTCGCCGAACACCTCACGGCGCTTCGCAAAAACTTGGTGCAGGCAATGTCTGCCACTGGTCGGTGAAAACCCGACGTGCTCCGCCCCAGCATTGTACATTGTACACAGTAGAGTGGTCCCTTCATAGTGCCGGTATGCGCTATACAACCGACAATAGCGGCACTATTATAGCGGCGACCGGCAGTAACTACTGCGCACACTGTATACCACCACTCGACTGTAATTTATTCCATCTATGCCACGCGATTTCACAGGCATTATATAAAACGGGCAGCCGGCACTAACCACTCAACCGGCACTATAGAGGGCCACTACTGCTGTGCAGGGATGCGACAGACAGCACGCCCCCCCGCCCCCCCCCCCCCCCCCCCCCCTCCCCGGGGGAAAGCGCGCAGCGGTACACGCACCATCGCGCTTTGTTATATGTATACCCGCGCGTGTGTCGTGCGTCTCCGTCCCTGCGTTGCCCCGCGGACACAGCCCCTACCTACCCCTAGGAGCTCCCCGACCCGGGCTGCTCCGAACAGCCAATGCTGTATATACGTGCGTACGACGCGTGCTGCGATAGAGAGAGCACATATCTACCCGCCAAAATGTTTTCTGAATGACGACGGGGGTTCCTTAACCCCTTTAAAACCGCAGTCCCGTTTTTTGGGACAAACTGCTTGAAATATGAGTGGTTCGCCCCCAAAACGGGACTGCGGTTCTAATAGGGTTCTAGTCCAAAAACGTCGGAATGCCAATCTTTGTTCCGGAAAATAAGTTTTTGCATGCCCGGGCCATGGGATTATTCGTCGGGATGCAGTTTGGAGTTTTTGGTGATGAGTCCGTTTTCGGGTGAGGTAGAGGAGCTCCTCGAGTGAGGAAGGAGCCTCAGAGAGAGAGGGTGGACCTCTGCCGTGGTGACGGTTTGGAGCATGGCATGGGCATCAAAAGGACCTTATGTTCCCAGTCAGAGTGACAGACGTTAAAAAAAAAAGGTTGCACTATTTCGGACAGATCATCGATTCCCACTGACAGTTCATGACCTTTGCCTTTCGAGGCGGATATATCTCCCGATTCTGTATGATCTACTGTGTGTGTAGGTCGTGATGCCGGGTGGGACCGGTATATAGTCTGCATCATGATCTATATATATATAGCGCATGTTTCCTGTTTTGGATGTGTGGTATGTAAGCAGACCCTGAACTACCTCTCACAACGTCAGGTGAGGAACTAGTCATATATCTGTAGATAGATAGATCATGATCTAGCCGAGGTGTGTAAAGTTTCGACACATTTTTTCCCCCGCTCACATCCCTAAGGGGCTGGCCTAACCTCTTTCTCTCACCTGTGACAGACAGATAGGACGACGAGGTGCGCGCTGTTGATCATCTAGACTCTTGACATGTTTTGCCATCGCCGAGATGTTGTGTCACAATAGCCACCGTATGGCATCACCCGAGAAACATGCATATACCAAGCACGCAAAGAGCCGTGTCGTGTAGATTCCACCATATGAATCAGATTTCTGTCCTTCGTGTCCTGCTGCTACCCTTGCTGCTGCTGCTGCTATTGATATTCTTCGTGCCCTGCTGCTACCTTTGCTGCTGCTGCTATTCCGCGGCACCATAGCAATCAGAACGTACGATGAACCCAAAAATCATGTACCCCCAGGGCTGGGCACTGGCCCAGTATGTACTGGCAGTAGTAAGGCCCCACTAATTGACCTGGCCAGTATATTCTCCAGCGGTTTTTCATCGTAGGTACGCCCAAGAAACACGCCATACTATACAACGGAAACCCACTATGTGCGTTTCGGGAGGAGAGAGTAGAGAGGAGAGACAGTTCACTGCTGCAATCCAGTACACTGATTGGTTTTGACGGCGGTATAATCGATACTGACTGAGTCAGCCAGTGCCCAGCCCGATGTATCCCCCTATGTTTTCACACAGTATTGGGTTCTGACTATCACGATTCCCCTGTGAAAGGGCACACTACGGGGAGGGGAAGGTGTGGTCAATATCATACTTTACGGGGGGGGGGGGGGGGGCATAGTAAATCAGAACCCACGATAGACCTAAGGACTACATATCCCCTTACGTTTGCGCAGATAAATAGGTTCTAATTACTGTAATTCCACTGTGAAAATACGCATGTTGCGGGTGGTGGTGGGGGGAGGGTGTGGTGATCATATTACGGGAGGGGGGGGGGATAGTAACATATTGTATTCAGAACCCACGATAGACCTAACAACAATATACCTGGTATCCCCTTACGTTTACACTCAACAGTACTAGGTTCTGATTACTGTACTTCCCGTGTGAAAATATATATCACGGGGGGTTGCAGTCAATGTCGTATTACAGGTGGGGGGGGCATGAGTATTACATAGTAATCATAACCCACGATAGACCTAAGAACCATGTATCCCCCTATGTTTACACACAGTAATAGGTCCTGGTCAATGTAGTTCCTTTCCCCTGTGAAAATACATATTACAGGGGTGGGGGTACTCAATATCATATTATGGGGGGGGGTGTACTCATTATCATGCATGGCCGTAGTCGCATGACCATAGGCCCTCGCATCCCTACAATGTCGGGACGGAGCACGTCGGGTTTTCACCGACCAGGTAGACAATGCTTCCACCAAGCGCGAAGCGCCGAGATGTGTCCGGCGAGTCGCATGAAGAATGAGCTGCATCCTACTAAGAACCGCTTTAGAGGCGGATTTTCTTGCAATTGACGACAGCACCAATGAATTTATTCTATTAATGGTGTGGCCACTTCTAGGAACAGCCATGGGTTTACTATGTAACTGCCTCTTGGGTGCCTCACCATATACACACCTACGTGATAACATTATTCCTCTTGTGTGGAGTAAAGGTTCTCCCCACACAAAACTGATCATATCACGGGGGGGGGGGGGGGGGGGGGGGCGCACTCATTTGTTGCTTGCCTTCGTCATTTGACCATTGACCACGCATCCCATTCGAGACGGAGCACCGTTCCTACTCCTAATAGAGACACCTCCAACCATTGGGCGCTCATTACGTTGTATTACGGGGGGGGGGGGTATAGTATTCAGAACCCCTCGTTGGACCCCCCCCCTGAAAAGAAGTCTCCCCCTATTATGTGTAAACACCATGTCTGGTCCTGATTGCTCTGTTCCTCCGTCACACCACTTGTTACGGTCTGACGTAACAGGAGATGACAGACAAGACCCCCGGCGCCGAGCACAAGGAGCACGGACGCTGGGGCGGGGGCGGCAGCCTGTACGAGGCGTGTCTATACGGGGATGAGAACGCGGAGGCTCAGACCCAGACCCCAGCTGAGAGCCCGGCCGAGGCTTCGGAGGAGGAGGCGGTGGTAGCGGCGGCGGAAGCGGGGGTGGGGACGGGCTCGAGGGCGAGGGCAAGGGCGGTGTTATCCCGGGAGCAGGTCAGACGCGTGCTACGATAGAGAGGGGTAGCGCCTGAATCTCTGAGAATCTTATGAGAACTTTCTGAGAACTTTCTTCGAACTTTCTGAGGCTCCTCACATGTGGAGCTCTATGTATCTGTCACCCACACAACCTTTTTTTTTCAGAAGAAGAAAAACGTGCCCTTTTGGCCTTTATCAGAGGGGAAGAATGAAAAATTGGCGATACAAATGACGACTACAGCTACTGCTGTACGTACGTGCGGCCACCGGCTAGATTAGGGGACGATACACATTGGTATCCGGGTCGCAATGAAAGGAGTCAGTCGTACATGCGGCACGGTCGAAGCTTGACCCTCTACCTGTACTGCTGGGCGGTCACGCTGCTCCTACACGTTAGCTGGTAACACCAAATATGATCATTTGGTTTCGGCGCTGTCTCGGGGGGTCCCAACGGGGTTTCCCTCGGCCTATCGTAGGCGTTTTTTTAATTGGGTAATAGGGTAGTTCCTCAGTTCGGGAAGCCCGCCAGTAAGGTTTTTGTTCTTGTTTTTTTTTCGGGCCAATTTGTTTGTTTTTTACCCCCATGGTAGCAGTTGGGGTCAGCGGTCAAGTGCGCGAGGTTGTGCATGCCGAGTATGTCTGCATCGATTTCGGCTTTTGTTTGTCGGAGCGAAGAGGCAACCAGTTAAAGAGCACATGGAGACCAACAAGCGCGAAGTTTGATGTAGCTCGGGGACCGTACACGCCATAGAAGGGGACGGGGCCGGGGACGGGGAGCGAGCGCCGGCCCTTGGTGTTGATGTTGTGCTTGCTTAGAGCGCCGCACGGAGTTGCTTTGGAAGAGGAGACTCGGCGGGTCGTGCGGCGTTCGAGCGCCGCTTGCGCAGGGTTTCTCTTAGCTTTGTCTCTGTCTTTCGTTCCTGTTTCTCTCGCTCTGGCTCCCTCTAGCCTTTTCGTTATCTCTTTCTGTCTCTCTCTGTCTGTCTTTGTTTTGCTTTTTTTTTGTCGTGTCAAGGTAAAACCTTCGTTCCCGCTCCGCTTGTCTGTCTGCCTGTCCATGCCACCCATACCAACAGCGTACCAGCAACCAACAAAACTAATAAATTACCGCCATTTGTACCGAAACTCCCCTTCGCGACTACTGTATTTCCTTTATCGGCAATCCTTTTCTGACGTTTGCTTGCCAAATTCTTTCCTTGCCCTTCATGTTTCGTGCTTACGCCCTCCCTGCCTTCCTGCATGAAACCGCCGTACGTGTCCGCCGGAATTTTTCGGCGGAGGCCAGTTTTGGGGGGGGGGTGCACTGGAAATTCCGCTGCCGCCTTCCGGATGGCGAGCACTGAGCAAACAAGGGGCAGAGGGCGAAATATCTAGGTGAGGATTGGCGACTTACCACTACCTACGTACAACAGTATTACGGGGGGCCACAGTAAATAGGACCTACGACCTACGGTACATACAAAAACCTACCGGTACATATTTCGCGATTTTTACGAGCAATATTCGGTCCTATTTTCTACGGTCTTCCGTAAATAGTGGTCCCTCTATAGTTCTGGTTGAGAGGTATTGCCGCATACTCTAGCTGGTGCCTGTGGAAGCTCTTGGCAAAGATGGGATTCATTACACTAGAGAGTTATACGGTATACGGTGTGCGGAGTAGTTGGTGCCGGTTGGCGCTGTAATAGTGCCGGTTGGCGCTATAATAGTGCCGTCCTATTTTCTACGGTCCCCCGTAAATAGTGGTCCCTCTATAGTTCTGGTTGAGAGGTATTGCCGCATACTCTAGCTGGTGCCTGTGGAAGCTCTTGGCAAAGATGGGATTCATTACACTAAAGAGTTATACGGTATACGGTGTGCGGAGTAGTTGGTGCCGGTTGGCGCTGTAATAGTGCCGGTTGGCGCTATAATAGTGCCGGTATTGTTGGCTGCAGAGCGCAAAGCGGCACGCACAGACCTGTGAACAGTTAGTTGTTGCGTGGCGAAGTAAGCCAACGACTACGGGGAAGAAAACAGTATACATCAGAACCAAATTTGCGTGATGCATGCTTACGGTTTGAAGGTATGTGTGATACAGCTCCGCGGTCTATGACGCTCAGCATCATGATTTTGAAGTTGGGTTCAATTCCCGGGTTGGGTTGGGTTGGGTTGGGTTGTTGTTGTAGTTTTTTTTTTTTTGCATCCGACTACTTTTGAACGTTCGACAATTTCTGACCGTTTAAGGCCCGAGCTTCGCGCTCACGGCCTCCGGCGGCCTCCTGCAGCCTCCTGCGGGGTGCTAGAGGGAATCACAACCGGGTGGGACCAGAAGAGCCAAACAGGGGCTTGTTTTGTTTTCTTGCTTTTTGTGGAGAGCATTCCCAGAAATATTTTACGTGGTATATATTTTTCACCAGAACATTGGCTTTTAAGCGCAAAAATGGCGAAATGAAATTGGCGGACAGGTGCAGCGGTAGCCCCCCCCCCCCCCCAGTGAGGCGGTGGTGTGCCTGTGAGAGCGATACAAGCGCCTTATAGAGGGAGGCCGCCTTACGCGTTCCAGGTTATGAGTGCAATTTTCCAGTCCCGCCTTGCTCAGACCGCGTTATGGGGGGGGACCCTACGGCCACGCGAAGCGGCAATAACACGCCGAAGAGGTCCTACACCATAAGCATATACTTGGTATATATATTACGGGGGGCCATAGTAAATAGGACCAAATATTGTTAGTAAATATAGCGAAATACATAGGGTTTTGTGTGTACCGTTGGTCCTATTTAATGTGGTCCCACGTAGTAGTGTATTCGGTCTTACCTCTTACGTATTATTAGGGGGAACCATATTGATCAAGATCCTTTTTATACACCAAAGACTGTATGTTCCAGTTTTCTCACATTATGATATGAATAGCTTACTTCCTTCCCTGAATCCTGCCTGTGGTCACAGAAACAGAGGCTGTGGCAAAACTGCATGTCGATGGGAAAAAAATATGTACCAGGTACCTGGTACGAAATAGTGCTCTCGGCAGTACCGTCGTACCAGTCCGCGAGGGAAGCGGTACTAAACAAGCTGTGGTACACCATCCAGTATCGCTTGCAGTCAACCAAATAACACCAGGAACATACCCATGGTATTGTATGTACCCTCGAAAAAAAGAAGAGGAGAAAGGAAGAAAAGGAAAAGGAGAAAAAACGAAGATGGAAAAGAAGGAAAGGTATAAAGGAAAAAAAAAAGAAGAAAAATTAAATGTGATTTGATCCTGATTACCATGGATCGATGTGCTCCCCCGTATTATTTCTGGGCATATCGGGTACCAGGTATATGCTGAAAGAAGCCACGGATGGACTACGTACAAAACCCCTGTTTTCTACTGTCCCAAAATAGAAGGGTATTTTTGCACATTCATTTTCAATGAAAAATGGGGAAAAAAATATTAGGGATCGAGCACCGATATGATAATAATCTGCAGTTTGTTGTTGTAGTAGAGATAATTAGGCGTTATGGTTCATATTCTTGGCCGAGTACGTATTTGCAGCTCACTGTGGCAGCAGCAGCTGATATTGTTTGGTTGATCGCGCTTGTGGGAATGGTGAGTGGGATACCGCACGGAACGGTGCTGGCTTACTGGTGGGACACACGAACAGACAGGGCTGTTGCTTGCAGCTGGACAGCGGTCGCTCGCTGGACCAGGTATTTCGTGAATACCATGACATTCTGTCCCAAAATATAAGGGCCTTTTGCATAATATTCGATGGAAAATATGCTAGTTTTTGAGGACATAGTGGTGTCTGTTTTTTTTAGTACTACAGCAGTACTTTCCCGCACACCAGTCAGTCAGTCAGTGCTTACTCTTTTAAGACATCAGTCAGTCCCGTTTCGTTGGGGTCCGAGTGGTTCGTCCCCAACACGGGACTTGCACTTTTTTTGCCCTAAAAGACTTGTAAGGGTCGCGATCTTAACGAGGGCTGTTTTTTAGTTTTTTTCAGTATTTTCCCGAAATTTGGGTATTTCTTGGTATTATTCCCGATGTTTACGTAGTATTTTTGGTTCTAATTATTACTATTACGGGGACCGTACAGTAGTAAATAGGACCAAATATTACTAGTAAAACAAGCGAAATATATAGGTTTTTGTGTGTACCGTAGGTCTTCTTCAATATCGTCCCCCGTAATAGGTTGTGTTCGCTTGTAGTAGTAGCTGGGTTGGGAGATGGTGGGCGGGGGGGGGGGGGGGGGGCTAGTTCCCGAGCCACAGGGCGTGTACGAGCGACACCTGCGCAAAAAACGTATGCTGGCTTTTGTGCTCGCTCCCGCGGCTGAGGTGTGCATACTCGTATTATGGCGATCATGATGCTATATTATTATATTAGACGCTCAACACGTATCACGGTTTGGCCGCACTTGTGTGTGTGTGTGTGTGTGTTTTTTTTTTTCACAGCTGTTTGGTTGTGTATACGTGCCCCCCCCCCCCCCCCCCCCTCCCCAAATAGTTGGTTGCAACATATTTCGCAGGTGGTTTATTCACAGTCCGTGATTCGACTATTGATAGTCGCGGCCCCTCCCCTCCCCTCCCCTCCCCTCCCCTCCCCCCCCCCCCCCTCTCCTCTCTTCTCCTCTCTATATCAACGCTTCACTAACAGAGACGTGGGAAGAACGTTCCCCAACCAGGGCCTGTTTAGAAGCCGCTACGGCCCCGGACAAAACATGCTCTCCAACGTTCTGAAAGCGTGTCTAAGGACCAACCCAGACGTTGGCTACTGCCAGGTACGCGAGGCGGCGGCGGCGGCGGCGGCGGCGGTGGTGGTGGTGGTGGAGACTAGTGGTGGCGGGGATGGTGGTGGTGCAGATTATTGCCGACACCGATTTTAGATTTGTTTTGGTACGTTTTTTTCGGGTAGCGTCGCGAGGGAAAAATCAGCCGGAAGCCTTGCGAGGGCAGCACCACCACTGCTGTTTGGCGCTCTTGCGTCTTAACCTCCTTTTAGGGCTGCAGCCCCGTTTTGGGGTCAAACCACTCATATTCTAAGTGGTTTGTCCCCAAAACGGGACTGCGGTCCTAAAAGGGTCACAAGCCCCCTTTCTAGGACTGCACTAGGTCCCGTTGTGGGGTGAAAACACTCGGAATTAGTGTCACGTAGGTACATGTACAGTGCAGCACCAAAAGGATTACATACATTGTGATTGGCTGATTGATCTCTCACGCGCTAACTCAATGGGATTGGCTCTCTCTCTCGCTGATTGACTCATGGAAAAGTTTGCCGTATACCCCGTCACCCATTCCCCCTGAATATTCGCCGTCACCCAGGGCATGAATTTTGTCGCCGGCGCGTTGCTGCTGGCGTGCTCCGCGCAAGACCCGGCCGTCGCTGAAACGCCTCAAAGCAGCGGCGCGAGCGGTGCCGGTCCGGGAAAACCTGCCGCGGGGAGGGGCGGCAGTGCGTCCTCCGTGCTGGGAGCGTCGACCGAGTCGTGGGAGGAGGGAGGGGATGATTGCGACGGCAGCGGCGAGGACGATAGTCAGGTGCTGTTAAGGTTTTGGATTGAATTTATTTGGCGGAGGGGGGGGGGGGGGGGCGAGTTTTGGGTTTGTTTTTGTTTTCTCTTGCCTCTCCTGCTTTCCCGGGTTTTTTTTTGGCGCTTTGTACTTGAGAAAAAAAAACTCGCACGTTCTTGGTATGAAACCAGGGCTGTTCACCGGGTCGGGTCGGGTCGGGTCGCGTGACGGTGATCGGACCCGATCCGTGAGAATTCTCGAAAACCTCCTGATCCGACCCCGGACCCGACCCGACGCGACCCTGACCCAACCCTGACCCGTGATCGTTCAAGATTTGAAAGTCTCCCGATCCGACTCAACCCTACCCAACCCGGCCCGTGAGATCTCGAAAATTTCCTGACCCGGCCCGCGGGTTGGGGTCATAGCCCGTGAAGAGGACTGGCGTTAACGCACACCAGTCTGCGCATGAATATTCCGTACGTTTTGACCCATTTTTTTTAGTATTTTAAGGTACCTTAAATTTACGATCAGAACTGTATGCCGGCACTATTTTGCGAACTCCCAGACCGAGTGGAGGAGCGGCCCGGCGCATCTCAGGGCCGAGAAGGACGTGTTCTGGCTCATGCTTGCTCTCACGTCGAGGCTGAGCGGCGTAGGCTCGGGGCTGGGCATGCGGGAACTGTGGCTGCCGGGAGTTCCGCAGCTGAAGGCGAGTGGCGATAGGCGCGATTTGTTAAACGGGGTGGTGGGATACTGGACTATTGTATTACTGTAGCACTGGTATATGTTTTAGTAGGTTACTCAGCTCAAGACGGCCAGGCGTGACTTGCTAGGGGCTGGTTGTATACTGGATTATAGCAGTAGTAGTAGTAGTAGTAGTAGTAGTAGTAGTAGTAGTAGTAGTGATACACTATTCGTTGGTTTGGAAGTTCCTCGGCTCAAGGCGAGCAGGCGTGCTTTTTGAGGGGACTGGGTTCTACTACTGCAGGTAAGAGTATCGGTAGGTTTGGGAGTTCCCCAGCTGGAGGCGAGCAGGCATGCTTTGATAGGTGGTGGTGGAATACTGGATTATAGTAATACAGTACCAGGGTAGTAGTGCTTCACCTCAAGGGGAGCAGGCGTGATTTGATAGGGCATGCGGGAGCAGTTGCTGCCGGGAGTTCCGCAGCAGCTGAAGAACAGCTGCAGGCGTGATTTGGTCAACGGGGTGGTGGGATACTTGGCTATTGTATTACTGTATACCAGGTATATGTTTAGTAGGTTACTCAGCCCAAGACGGCCAGGCGTGACTCGTTAGGGGCTGGTTGTATACTGGATTATAGTAGTAGTGATACACTATGGTTGGGGAGTTCCTCGGCTCAAGGCGAGCAGGCGTGCTTTTTTTTTGTTCGGGGCTGGTGGCAGCGGGTTCTACCGCAGTATTTGAGCTGGTGCTGGTGGTGGTGCTGGTGGTGCTGGTGGTGCTGCTGCTGGTGCCGCCGCCGCCTTGGGTTAACCTCCTCCCTGTTGCTCGACGCTCGTCACATGCCCACGCGTTCACATGTTTTGGTTTCTGGCTTGTCCATGTACTGTACTTGAGCAACACGAAGCCTTCTTGCTTTTGCCTCGTGTTCCAGGTGCGGGTGTTTCAGTTCGACAAGCTGCTCCTGCGGGAGCTTCCCCGGCTGTACAACCATTTCAAGGCCAAGCAACTGCAGCTGGAGGTACCCCCCCACGCCTCTCCCTCTCCTCCTTCTATTGCTCCTCCTCCGCTCCCCCCCCCCCCCACCCTCCTGTTTCCCCCCTCCTATTTTATATAGGATGGGTTGGCGTCGGTTGGCAACGACACTATAAAACATGCCGCTCTCTACGTGAGCTAGACAACCAGGGTACCGTTTTTTTTTTTTTTTGGCGGTCGCCCACAGCCGGTTGTCGAGTTAGATCATTTGTGCGAGGTAAAGAACCTTTACTTCGCGCATTTGGGAATGGTCGTATCACGTAGTGTTCAAGGTAAGGCACCCAAGAGGCAGTTACATAGTACTCCCATTGCTGTCTCTGGAAATGCCTACACCGGAAATTAAATCAACTCATTGAAGCTGTCGTCCATATGCATGTCCGCCTCAAAAGTGGTTCTTAGTAGGATGCAGCTCACCCTTCATGCGACTCGCCAGACACCTGACGGCGCTTCGCGCTTGGTGCAAGCAATGTCTGCTTGGTCGGCGAAAACCCGACATGCTCCGTCCCGGCATTGTAAGGATGCGAGGGTCTATGGTCATACGACTGCGGCCATGCATGAGATCGAGTACATCTCTCCTATCGAGTACACCCCCCCCCCTTCCTGTTTCGAAAAAACCGTACGCTGAGTAGGTAGGGGAAGGGAGGGCAGGAGCTTAACCCTTCCAGTACTGCAGTCCCGTTTTGGGGGCAAACCACTTGTAATTAGACTGGTATGCCCCCCAATCGGGACTGCAGTACTAAAGGGGTTGAAAGACTTTCGACTCATGCTGAAAAACGCATCTTGATGCTTCGAGCGATCGAGCGAGCTGTTGGCGGACTACTTTTTTTTTTTGTATTCGGTCGGCGGGGGGAGAGGGCCAAGCGCACACAACACACAACACACATCACGTATATATATATATATATTATATATACAGGCAGGCTGGGGTTATACCTCTCTTTGGGGGTCAGAGGTCAGAGGGGAAAATTGGCGATAAATAAGTGACGATCACAGCAGCTACCGCAGCTGCGTGATTATTTGGGGGATGGCGCAAAACTTCCTGAGTGTAGCGTAGTGTGTTGTCCGAGTGGCACCTTCAGGAGTGGTATTGTACGGCGCGGCACCGGCGCGGCATGACACCCTCTCTCTACCGGTGCTGCTACCGCTTGCTGGGCGCGCTTGCGCTGCGCTGCTCGTGTTCGTAGATGGTTGATGATGAAACCGAAGTTTTACCAACCGTTGTTCTGGTCGTTTTCTCTCGGACAAGGGCTAGTTAGCACGGACGTCGTTTATGCGGACGTTGCTTACAGGCATCTGTTGTTCTTTGCCCGGTTGCTTGTCTCTCTCTCCCTCGCTGTATTGATCGTTCTCGCTCTCTCGCTGTATTGATCGTTCTCGCTCTTTCCCCCCCGTATATTCACACACTCCCTAGGAGACGCCTCCTTGCAGCAGCGTCGAACCTGATCACCAACGCCCCCCTAGAACCACAGCAAACTACCCCCCCCTGCCCCCCCCCCCCCCCCCCTCCACCGCCTCCACCCCCCGTCCCTCTCGTGGAAGCGGTCACATCAGAAAACCAAGACGTTCATTAATATGTAAGAAACCCCGCCTCACGAACGGGTCTTATTAATAGTAAGGTGCAGCTCACCCTTCATGTGGCTCGACTAACACCTCACTTCGCTTCGCAAAGCTCGGTGCAAGCAATGTGTAAGCCTGGTCGGTGACAGCCCGACGCGCTCCGACGCGCTCCTCCCCGGCGTTGGAGGGATGCGAGGGTCTATGGTCATACGACTACGGCCATGCATGATATCGAGTACACCCCCCTCCCCCCGTTCACCCCCCCGCCCCCACCCCCCCCGGCTGACGCAAACAGGTGCTGGTGAGCCAGTGGTTTTTGACGCTTTTTTCGTACAGCTTACGGCCACCGATGCTGCTTCGAGTGCTCGACTTGACCTTCACCGATGGTTGGAAGGCGATGTTCCGCTTCGGACTGGCCCGTCTTCGCAGCGTCGAGGTAGGCGCCTAGTATTTACCTGGTATTGGATATCGATTCGAAAAAGTCTCGTTGTGTATACGTCTAAATATCGATATTTCGACGTATCGTATCGAAAGTTTGAGTGTTATTTCATGATATCGGACTTTCGATAGAAAGTGTCGATTTTTTTATGTATGTTGTATCGAGAGTTTCGATGTATCGAAATATCGGAATATTGATTTGTATCATATCGAATTTTTGGATATATCGAACCATCGATCGTTTGATATGTAATTGATATATATCGTGTCGAGAGTTTCGATATACCGAAACATCGAGGTTTTGATATATACCTATATCATGTAGAATATTTCGATATATCGAAACACCAAACTCTTGATATATATATGGTATCGATAGTTTAGATATATCGGAATGTCAAACTTTCGATATATCGCATCAAACGTGTTTTTTCCCTCCACCCCCCGGTGTGGCATCCCCCCGTGTTCTTTATGGCAGTCACGGAATGAAAGGACTCAAAACTTCGAGGTCGTACGAATCAAATATCGAAATCGTGTCGATTCCGTTTTTTTTTTTTTCTTCGCGACTAACTATAAACCACCACCGACGGCTGGAAGGCGATGGATGCTCCGCTGACGCACATTACGGTAGGAATATGTAGCACCTCTATATTCCGAGGATCCTCTCCCAGGTACGTAGCTCTACACATCACCCCAAAACTGTTCTTTTTTTATAAACGACGCGTTCCACATTAGGGGTCTATATAATATACTGGTATACTAGTAGCATTTTTTTGCCTCACGGGACAATATTCTTGTGAGGCCATATTTCACACTTCTGACGTGAGGGAGGAACAGCGCAACATAGTTTGTTTTCACGAACCGTTCTCGTCTCCAGATCTGCTGTACGTAGGCTCATCGGGTTCAGCGTGTTTGTTTGTTTGTTTGTTTGTTTGTTTGTTTTTTAGCTCTGGTTGGGGGGCGAGATGCAGGTATATATAGAGCTTATCAGTCTTCCAGCACCGTTCCGTGCGGTACCCACTTGGTGCTCCCGCAAGCGCGATCAACCAAACAGCGCCCGCTGCTGCTGTCGAAGCGACTGCGCACTACTGATACGTACCCAGCCGAAGCATATGAACCTAAACGCCTAATTCTCTCTACAACAACAGGTTGTTATCATATCGGTTCCCGATCTCTAAGGGAACCGATCTCTAATAGTCTTTTCCTTATCAAGCGAGCGGGTGTACCTCCTCTACGCCTCACTTCACACGCGTGGAATGGTTGACACTCCTGCCCGATCAACAGTGTATGTTCATGATGGCCCGCTGTGGGAGTATTATATGGTACGAGTAAGGCACCCCTTTGCTGTAAAACACGAGTGGAACTCCACGACATTAACCCTTTTTAAGATTGCAGTCCCGTTTTGGGGGCAAAGTACCTAGAATTTGACTGGTGTGTCCCCCACAACGGGACTGCAGTTCTAAAAGGGCAATGCGGTTCCTCGGTTATAACCCCTCAGGGACCCTATTTACGGGGGGTCAATAGTAAATTGAACCTACGGTACATGCAAAACCTTATATATTTCGCGATTTTTACTAACAATGTTTGGTCCTATTTACTATGGTCCCCCGTAATAAAACAAACAGCGACCAAAAATAAAATGTACCAGGTAGGTGTGTTTTCATGGTGTTAAATCAACACCACAATACCGAACTTTTTTTTTCTTGATATACCTGGAATATTTTTTCTTTTTTCTTTTTTTCAAAATATAGAGACACCCCCACTCCTTGACTTCTTGCAACTTCGTATTTTGTCTTTTTTATAAACGGACTGTATGCGGTGTATATACCCTGCGTGAGGCCGTGTAAAACCCGTAGTGCACGCGATCGAAGTACACTACACACGGCTAGCAAGAAGGATGAGCTTCCGACGAAATCCTCGATCTCACAGCTATTGTTGTTGTTGTTGTTTTTTTTTTTTTTTTTTTCAAATTATCCTCTGGTGGGTTGGTAAAATAAAGCTTAAGCTCACCACACTTTCACGTTCCAATCTCGTGCCGTGTGCCAATTTAACCTATAGCTCCCGTTGCAACATCAGCACAGCCTGCTGTTACTACTGGCGCTTGGGCACGTGGACCCGACCTGACTGACCCCCGAGAGGGGCAGGTGCGGTAGAGATAGCCACGCGGAAGAGTCATCTCTCCCGGGTAGTGTGGGGCTTGCGCGAGCTCACCCACAAACAAAAACCCAGGCTACGAGGCCTTCCCTTTAAAATAAATATCTACGTACGATAGTACCGGTGTTGCACGATACGACTCGTTGCATTGGAAACTTCGGTCCTCCAGTGGTGGTACGGCATCAATCAAAATGATTCCCATCCGCCCTATCCCCTGCCCCCCCCCCCCCCCGCCGGTGGCTGCTTGTCTACATCTGTGCTCGGCCGAGATGCGAAGCAGAAACAGCCGGCAAGTAAGGTGTGCTCCACCACTCCGGAAATATCGCTGCCACCATGTATCCCATCCATATTTTACTGTTTCTCACTCCCCCTTCTTCCCTGCCCTATCCCGCTTCCATACCCCTCCCTCACTCTCCCCCCCCCGATGGGTCTATGGTCGTCCGACTACGGCCATGCATGAGATCGAGTAAATATCTCCTATCGAGTACACTCCCCCACCCCGATCCTTGTCTACACATATCCTCCGCCACCCTTCCTCCCCTCCACGTTCCACCTTACCCCCCCCCCCCCCCCCCCCCCCTCCGCTCTTCCTCCGCTCGCCCTCCCCCCCCCCCCCCATTCCTTCCTGTCTACACCTGTCTGGTCTTCCACACACCCCTCACTGCGCCCACTCCCACGCTTCTCTTGCGCTTACCCTCACGATCACGCACGCGCCTCTTGCGGCAGTCCACGCTCTGCGGACTGGAACTAGAGGGCGTCAGTCGCTTTCTTCGAGGGTTTCGAGATGGCGATGGCGAGTCTCCGCCGCCTTCCCCCTCCCCCCCCCCCCCTCGCAGCGTGGTGTGGTACAATCGCGGGGGCAAGAGGAGGAGTGGCTCGAGCGGGGGCGGCGGAGATGGGGGGGCCAGGGCCAGGGGGGGTGGGACGCCTGAGCTCACCCGGGCGTCTTCGTCGGTGATACGCTTAGGGCTACCGCCGGTATTAAGCTGACGCGGAGCACTCTACGGCGCCTGCAGCAGGATTTTGCTGTGCAGGTGGGCTGGTTTGTCGTTGTTGGTGGTGGTCGTTATTCAACGCTCGCTCACAGCTCTTGAGAAGCAGCTCAAGGGCGAAGAATCCTGGTTGGCGGGCTACAACAACCGCCCCCCCCCCCCCCCTCCCCCCCCCAACCCGACTGACAGATAAAACACCTCACAACGCACGCGGAAACCCCAACAACCATCTGCTCCCTTTTTTACATGTTTTTTTTAATTATTTTTTTTTCGGGGGGGGGGGGGGAGGGGGTGAAACGTATTCAACGCTCGCTTGCAGCTCCATGAGGAGCACCTCCGAGGAAGAACCAATGGTTGACGCGGTTACGGTAATGCTCCGAAACCCACCCCCCTGCCGCCCCCGAGCGGACTGATGAAAATGCCGCACATGGCTCGCGGAAACCCCAACAGCACCAACCGAAGATGTCAGGAGACGTGCCAAGCGACGCAAAAACGCGTGCTTTCGAGGGTCTAGGGCCGAGTATTTGACTCTAAAACGTAGGAATACGGGGGACCATATTGAATAGGGCCTACGGTACACACAAAAACCTACCTGGTATATATTTACCTGGTTTTACTGTTACGGGGGACCATAGTTAACAGGACCTATGTATACATAAAACCTACCAGGGTATATACTTAACCATTTTACTAACAATATTTGGTCCTATTTACTATGGTGTGGGTTGAGGTATGCCAAGGTAAAGTGTCTTGTCTGTCAAGGGGTGAAAGGGCTCTCTCCTGACATCTTTGACATAACTACCGTATACCAGGTATGCCAGACACCGCTAAGGACGGAAATGTGAGGGACCGTTTCATGTTCGTATTAACCCCGAAGCGTTCCTTATATTTTCGTCCAGAGGTGGTTTGTACATTTGTAATCGTTTTTTTTTTGTTCGCGAGTTGTGCGGCGGTGGAAGGGGTCGTAACTATTTGACCATCGCTTGGAGCTCCCCAAGGAGCATCTCCACGGGGAGGCGCAATGCTTGAAGCGGACAGCAGTAACACCCCCCCCCCCCCCCCGAGTTAGATCATTTGTGCGAGGTACAGAACCTTTACTCCGCGCATGGGGAATGATCTTATCACGTAGTGTTCGAGGTAAGGTACCAGCAGTAACACCCCCCCCCGCCCCGAGTTAGATCATTTGTGCGAGGTGGAGAACCTTTACTCTGCACATGGGGAATGATCTTATCACGTAGTGTTCGAGGTAAGGCACCAGCAGTAACACCCCCCCCCGCCCCGAGTTAGATCATTTGTGCGAGGTAGAGAACCTTTACTCCGCACATGGGGAATGATCGTATCACGTAGTGTTCGAGGTAAGGCACCCAAGAGGCAGTTGCATAGTACTCCCATTGCTGTCTCTGGAAATGCCTACACCGGAAATTAAGTTAACTCATTGAAGCTGCCATCCATATGCAAGCCCGCCTCACAAGCGGTTCTTAGTAGGATGCAGCTCATCCTCCATGCGACTCGCCGAACACCTCTCGGCGCTTCGCGCTTGGTGCCAGCAATGTCTGCCTAGTCCGTGAAAGCCCGACATGCTCCGTCCCGGCATTATAGGAATGAGATCGAGTACACCTCTCCTATCGAGTACCCCCCCCCCCCCCCCCCCCAAGAGGTTGCCGGCCATAGTTGATAGAGCTGTATGGGAGAAAGTAACAAAAGGGCGAGCTGGACTAAGGTGGGATAGCGTAGTTGAGAAAGTATGGAAGGATATAGGGAGAAACCAAGAAGAGGTGATGTTCGCCAGATAGTTTGGGAAGTACAAGGCAGAAATAGAAGAAAGGATAGAAAGAAGGGAAAGGCTAGCGCTACGAAACAAGGTGGAATCGGGAAAACACCTAGAGATATACGGGAGATTGAGGGAAGGAATAGAATGAAAACGTATCTGCACGGCCCAATGGACTTCGCGAAAACGCTGAAGCGGCGCTTTCGTGTACGTGACCTGACCCTGCCAGAACGAAGAAAGAGGTATACCAGTAGCCGGGAGGGGGAGGAAATAGATGCACAGATGTGCCCGTGTGGCAAAGCGATAGAGAGTAGAACTCACATAGTAGGAGAATGTGAAATATACAAGGAGGAACGGGATGTGTTAGAAGAGGAGATGAGGGAAATAGAAGAATGTGACATGGAGGAGTTTGACACACTAGATAGCAGCGAGAAAACGATCACTATCCTAGGAGATAGATGGTGGCCACAGGCGGCCAAACAGGAAGGGATAAGAGTAGCAAAAAGTTTCTATGTAATATATGGAAACAACGTAATGAGCGCCCGATTGTTGGAGGTGTCTCTATTAGGAGTAGGAACGGGATGCGTAGTCAATGGTCAAAGGACTAAGGCAAGCAACAAATGAGTACCCCCCCCCCTCCGGGTGGCGGATAAAAAAATGTCCAAAACGGTGCGTGGGAAACCCAACATCTACCTTCCGTCCCGCCCATCCCCTCCCCCGTCCTAGTTTTTTTTCCCGTCTTCTGGGGAAAGGGGGGTGGTTCCATCATTTGTTGCGTGCCCCTATTGTAGCCGTTTGACCGTTGACCACGCTTCCCTTTCGAAACGGAGCACCGTTCCTACTCCCCAATAGAAACGCCTCCAACATGTGGGCGGCCATGACCAGTATGTATACTACACATTTTTTTTTTGTTTGCCTACTTTAAGCTCCCTCCAGCTTTTTTGTTTTCTGTTTTCGCTATCTCTTTAGGGTATAGCGATCGTTTTCGCTCGTGTTGTCTATATGGAGTGTGCCAAACTTTTCCATATTGCTACTCTCGTCTATTTTTTCCCTCATCCCCCTCCTCCCAACACGCCTCCTGCATGATAGCGATGACGTTTCTCGCTATATACAGCGATTACATTTCTCACCATGTAGTGAGTATCTATTACGGGGGCCATAGTTAACAGGACCAAATGTTGTTGGTAAAAATGGTTAAACATAGAGGTTTTTATGTGTACCATAGGTCCTGTTAGCTATGGTCCCCCGTACTAGTTTGTACGAAGGCTCTGAACTTCTCCGTGTCGTTTTTTTTCAGTCTTCTACTTTCCTGAATCTTCAGTCCTGAATTTCCTCCTCCAACACGTCCCGTTCCTCCTTGTCGTACGTACGTTTCATATATAAAAAAACAAAAAAAATATCTTCGCTTGCAGCTCCTCAAGGAACACCTCCAGGGGAGGGGCAATGGTTGACGCGGTACGGCAATGCTCCGGATCCCACCCCTGGAGCCGGCGCGGGAGTGGTGGGGGGGGGGGCGGACGGTGACGTGGGTTTCATGGGCGTGGAGGCGATGACAAGGTGAGGGGGGGGGGGCGGGGGGGGAGGGGGGGGAGTGGGGGGGGGGGGGGGGTGGTTAGTCATTATTTGCTTGCGTTATACCTGGTAAGCAGTCTGACCATTGACAACGCATCCCTTTCGAGACGTCGCACCGTTTCTGCTCCTAATAGAGGCACGTCCAGCTTCTGGTGGGGAGTTTATTCGATATCGTGCATGGCTGTAGTTGTATGACCGTAGACCCTCGCATCCGGGGTTCTTGGTGTCTTAATATTTTAGTGCTTATTTTGTTAAAGTTTGCCGGAGTTCGGGGGGGGGGGGGTAGGGGGCGGGGGAGGGTAGGGGGGGTGTACCTACGTGTCATACATGGCCGTAGTCGTGTAGCCATGGTCCCACCGCATTCCTACAGTGCCGGGACGGAACACGTCGGGTTTCCCCCGGACAGGCATAAGCGTTGCTTGCACCACGCGTTGCAAAGCGCCCTGAGGTGTTACCCAAGCCGCATAAAGCGTGAGGTGCCATCCTACTAAGAACCGTCTGTGAGGCGGACTATCTTGCATATGGATGACGGCATCGAGTTAGTTGCTTCGTTTTCCGGTGCGGGCACTTCCCGAGACAGCAATGGGCATACTAAGTGACTGCCCCTTGGGGTGCCGACATATATACACAGTGCGTGGTACAACCATTCCCTCGTGCGGGGTTAGGGTTTTCCACGGGGAGGGCGGTACATGAAAGGGTTTCCATGAGAGTGGAGGCGATGGCAAGGTCTGGGGGATACTTTGTATTGTTTATTTAACTGCTTGCCCGAGTTAATGGGGGGGGCGACGGGAGAGGGATTGGGGAAGGGGAGAGAGGGGGGGGGGAAGGTGGACGTACTCATTTGTTGGTGGTCTCAGTTATTGACCATTTGACCACGTACCCCTTTCCAGACGGAGGGGGGGGGGGGGGGGGGGGGTGGGGAGTAGAGAAAAGGTATTTGAGTGTAGTGGAGTCGTCCGCACCGCAAGGTACGAATCTTTCAAGTATTAGCGGAGAAAGTTGGGAGGCGGGTGTGTGTGGGAGGGGGTGAGGGGAAGAGGGGGGGAGGGGGAAGGAGGTGTCGCGGGAGTGCAGGGAGTGAGGTGATGATGAGGAGTTTATATTCCCTGGTGAGCCTTTGTCCAGAGCACGCCCGGGGGGCGGGGGGGCAGAAGGATCGGGGACGGGATGGGGACGGGGATGACAAGAATAAGGGGGGTACATTTAGTTGCGGTGTCACTACGAAACTGGTACGATATAATTGCGGTGCCGTCTCTGTATCCTTACGACCTCGTCTAAAGAAGTGTTGTGAAACGTATGTTGAGCTTTTTACGCCCCCCCCCCCCCCCCCCCCCCCCTTGGTGTCCCTGCGGCCTTGTTTACTACGGTAGTTGGTGGGTACAGTGGGGTACTTATTTGACCCTCTTAGCTCTCTGAGTAGTTTGCCCCCAAAACGGGACTGCGGTTTCTAAGATAGTTGATACCACCCGCGACGAGGTAACAGACGTGGTATCATCTTCTACAAGCAGTATTAACATTTACGGGGGGGGGCATAGTAAATAGGACCTACGGTACGCACAAAAAACTGTATGTTTCCTTGCTTTCACTGACAGTTATTTGGTCCTATTTACTATGGTCGCCAGTAATGTTAATAGTACGATATTATCTTTTACTGTTGACCGTACGTACGAATTCCAGGAAGATTCTCTCTCGTGTGGCCAGAGCCGACTTTTGCTTGATCTTTGGCTCCCAAAAAAGTTCTGAAACGGGTGGTCTTACAAAATGGGCACAGCAGCAGTGGCCCCCCTCAATAGTTCCGGTCCAGTCGTAGCGCCGGCCGGTTTTTGCGGTAGTGCCAATATTTATTTGCCGGAGGAGGGGGCCGATATTTTTTGGCGGGCATAGGTTTTTCTTTTTCCCATGCTAAGAACCCTGTAAATACCAGGTATATATGCCTGGTATATATTCTCCAACCCGGAGTCGTGTCGGTCTGCCGCAGTAGGTACCGTTTTTTTTTTCAGGCTGGCGCTTGCCGGCACTAACTGCTGTAAAATTAATACCATTGCTGCTGTACCAGTTAACCCGCTTCTAATCCCAACTTGCTGCGGGCTCGTTTGCGCTGCTTGTTCCCCTGCAGGATGATGCTGTCGGACTCGAAGCTGCTCGACCGGCTGAGGGAAGAGCTCGGGAAGATGGCCGCCCCGGTCCACGCCGACGCGAGGGTTTTCCAGACGAAGATTACGGAGGCCTCGGAACGTCTGCAGGTATGTAGGGGACAGGGGACCCCCGCGGGGACGGGGTATCGTGATACGGGAAGACAGAACACACACACGTGTAATGTGTGCGAGTGGGAGTGGGAGGGGAGGGGACGGGAGGTTTGCAACCCCTCCCGACAAAAAAAACGATTCCTGCTTTATGATCTGCTGTAGATGCTTCGGCGCAGATAGATTCCTGATATTTCTGTAGGGTCCATTTCATCCTTTTGACGGGTGGGAACCGTGTAACCTGCATGAGGAAGAATATTTGTTTCTGGTTCGATTTTCTTCGGATGATTTCTCGGGACTATTTGTTCGGGGTGACTGATTGCTCGGGGCGATCGCTACCAATAATGTTAGTAGCGATGATTCACACGGGACGATTATTCGGCATGGTTTCCCGGGACGATTTTTTAGGGTGACTGATTGCTCGGGACGGTTGTTCGGGATAATTTCGGATCATTGCTCGGGACGATTGTTCGGGATGATTCCTTCGGAACGATTGTTCGGGAGATTTTTTACGGGACGATCGTTCCGTATGATTGCATGGGACGATTGCTCGGGACAATTATTCTGGACGATTCCTCGTGATTGTTGTGCGCAGGAAGCGGCGAGGGAGAAGAGCAACCTGTCGGCGGAGCTGCTGGTTCTGAAAGACGAAATCGAGGCGCTGGGCCAGCGGAAGAAGTTGGTCAGCGAGCAGGCATGACACCGCTTCAGGGGTAGATGTAGAGGCAGTTTGTTGTCGGTGGTTGTGCTGGCGGTGGTGATGGTGGTGGTGGTGGTGGTGGTGGTGTTGTTGATGGTATTGTTGTTGGTGGTGGTGTTGATTTTGGTGCTGTTTTTGCTGCTATTGTTGCTGCTGCTGCTACTGCTGCTGCTGCGCTGCTGCTGCTGCTGCTGTTGATGATGATGTTGGTGTTGTGGTTGGTGTTGGCGGTGGCGGCGGGATATGGTGTGTGTGTTCTGACCGAATGTCCGGTTTGCTTGTTTTGTACGAGTACGAACGTTTTCATTTTGTTTTTGTACGACTATTTTTTTTTTTTTCGCACGTCTCGGCTGCCGCCTTTCCTCGCTCAGATGCATCTCCTACTCGTCCAGTTCGAGCAAGACTCAACCGCCTCTCCTGAGCGAAGAGGACGCGGAGAAGGAAGAGAGCGTACGAGCGCAGGAGAAGGAGAAGGAGAAGATGATAACAACAACAGTAGCGGCGGCGGCAGTGCAGTCCGCGTGTCCCCCTCCTCCTCCTCCTCTGGCGGGTTCAGCGGTTTCAGCCCCTTCAAAGGCTTCTCCGGCTTCGGCAATAGAGGAAGCAGCGGGGGGGGCGGGGTTGGGGTGTTGACATTCGGGTCTAAAGAGAGGGCCTCCTGGGGCGACGTTGTTGGCGGTAACGGTGGTGGTGGTGGTGGTGGTGGTGGCAGTGACGGTGACGATGTCGACAACAGAAGTTGGCCCACAGAAGAGAGCGGGGCGGGGCCCGAGGTGGCAGCGGTGGTGGTGGTGGTGGTGGTGGTGGTGTCGGCCGTGGCGGCGGCGATGATTACAGCAGGGGCTGGCCAACAGAAGAGAGCGGGGGCGGGGCCGGAGTCGGCACGGGTCACGGGAAGAGAGAGACTGGGGGCGGCGGTGGCGGCGGCAGCGGAGGGAGAAGAGGCGCGAGCGGAAGCAGCGCTGAGGCGTACGGCGGCGTAGAGTTTTGCGAGAACGAAGATGGGATTCTCGTCGGTTATCCGATTCCTTCCGCTTCGCGTGGCGGCGGCGGCGGCGGCGGCAGCGGCAGCGGCAGCGGCAGCGGCAGCGGCAGCGGCTGTGCTCGGTCTACGGAGGCACCCCCACCCCGACAAGGGCCGGTGGGAGAGAAGGCTCCGCAGGTGGGGATAGAGAGGGCACCGTTCCCTCGGTTTTTGATGCTGCTCACGCAGAGCAGGGCGGTGATATCGATGCTCACGGGGCCTTGCTTGCCGTCCAACAAATACGACTCGTCAGGAGGGTTTGTCGGCCGGACTGGTCGGCGGTGATTGGGTGGTGCCCATATATATATAAAGACGTTTTTTTTCGCATTTAACGGTAACTTCCACCAAACAACGTTTCGGCGCACTACAGCAGTGTCTGCACTCTCATGCACAAGAAACCTGAAATCAGATGTTAGGCTTGTAACGTTCTTATTGTGGGCGGAGCAAGCAGGGGGGTAGATTTACTACAGTTTGCTTCCCGTATAGACGGCGAGCGCCTAAGCTAATACCTGTTTTTTTGTTTCGTTGCTTGACACAGTTCTCGTGCGTAAGGGTAGGCTTCTTTTGGGAAAAAAAAATATGTTATCTCACGAGCGGGCCGACGCCGGATACACCGCTGCTCTAGAAAGAAGAAACAAATTGCTCACATTTGTTGGGTTATTTTATAAGTATGTCTGGTATGTAATAGTTGAGGTCACTGAGTTTTTAGCTAACGAAAAAATAAATAGAAAGGGTCAAGTCGAACTCTTGATGATTGGCGTCATGCTTTGCAAAAAAAACGTATTTGTTGTTGTTTTGTTGGAAGGCTTTCTCAGGGAGGGGATGGTAAGGTAAGTGCGCTTGGTTGGTAGAGGTGCGGATATTCGCCGAGGTGGTGGTGGTGGTGGTGGAGTGTTGGCACTGGTGTTATTGGTGTTGGTGGTGTTGGTGTCGGTGGTATCTGTGTTTCAGGCGACGCGGCTACCAATCGAGAGTCGAGGCGTTCTACTTACAGAGGCATCACTTTTGAGGGGGGGAAAGTATTCCTGAGCCACAACGGCGTCCTGGCCGAACGGGCGTCAGTTTTGATTGGGTTGAGTGTGTAATTTGTGCTCTACGTTGTTCATGGGCATGATGCGTGCGAGCACGTACGAGATGCGCGTAGTATCAGAGTCGTATTCATATGTTCGTGCCTGTTGAATTCCGCGTTGTACCTACCTACCTTTGGGGGACGCAAGAACCTTAAGATTTTTTGAGGTTCACGTCTATCGTAGAACGCTACGAATCTCTCGGGTTAAATTTTATTTCCTGGTTGGACATATCACCCCCCCCCCCCCCCCCCCCCCTCTCTATGTATTCTTAGTAGGATGCAGCTCACCCTTCGTGGGACTCGCCGGACACCTCACGGCGCTTCGCGCTTGGTGCAAGCAATGTCTGCCTGGTCGGTGAAAACCCGACATGCTCCGTCCCGGCATTGTAGGGATAAAACGGTCTATGGTCATACGACTACGGCCATGCATGAGATCGAGTACACCCTCTATGTAATATATACTGTAGGTTGGGTTGGCGTCGGTTGGCAACGACACAGTGAAGCATGCCTCTCACTACGCGAGCTAGACAAGCAGGGGTACCGTTTTTTTTGTTTGTTTGTTCGTGCGGGGTGGAGAACCTTTACCACGCACTTAAGGGAATGATCGCATCACGTAGTGTTTACGGTATGGTACACCCGCACGGCGGGTACATCGTATCCCTATCGCTGTCTCTGAAACTGGCCACACCAGAAGTTATTTAACTTTTTGGGGCTGTCATCCACGTGCAAGGCCGCCTTACGAGCGGTATCTAGTAAGGATGCAGCTCACCCTTCGTGCGACTCGCCGAAGACCTCACGGCGTTTCGTTCTTGGTGGAAGCAGTGTCTGCCTGGTCGGTGAAAACCCGACGCGCTCCGTCCCGGCAGTGTAGGGGTGCGAGGGTCCATGCTAGAATACACGATATATCGCATGTACGCGTTGCTTGTGTATACTATTCCGATCTCACCAGATCTACGATAGTACAGCCAGCAAGACATACAGCAAAAAGTAATCGTGTGTGATATCATGGGGTGCAGAAATAAAGGGTACCAGGTCGCGAAGAATAAGGTGTGCGCGACTGATTGGGGGTACTCACGATGGCGATCACAGCAGGCGATCGCACCAGAGATGCGAGCCCCACAAGCTCACTCACTCTCCATCGCCACCTCCCTCTCGAGCACGGCTCACGTAATGAGCGCCCTCTTTCCCCCGTTATGTCTTCCTCCACTTCTTTTCTTTTGAACAACACAAGTGTACCTCATGATCACTGGATGAAGTCATTCATCTGCAAGGGGTCTCTTCACGACTCATCATCATCAGCCACATTCCATCCCTCTATGGCCATACGACTACGGCCATGCACGAAAATGAGTACAACCCCCCCCCCCCCCGCCCCCCCGCCCGCCCCTCGTCCATGGTCATACCACTACGGCCATACATTATATGAGCAACCCCCCCCCCCCCCCCCCCCCCGCCTCCGCTGTTTCGAAAGGGGTGCGTGGTCAATGGTCATTGACTACATACGGCAATCAACAAATGAGTACTCCCCCCCCCCCCCCCCCTTTACCCGTTAGATGCTGGAGAGATGGTGAACTATTCTTGTCACTAGATGTAAGAAAGCTTCGCATTTTACTCTCGTGGTGGGGGAATGCTGACAGCATCGTAACAAAAAAAAAAAATGTCTAGAAAGCCAGATGCCTTGATTGAGCACGCTCATTGAGCACGCTCATGTATTAAGCAGTCACTCCAAGGTCCCCCTTCGGGTCCCAT
This sequence comes from Nereocystis luetkeana, assembly GCA_031213475.1. Taxonomy (NCBI): domain Eukaryota; class Phaeophyceae; order Laminariales; family Laminariaceae; genus Nereocystis; species Nereocystis luetkeana. The sequence goes on along the minus strand of JARUPZ010000034.1, from coordinate 4,190,330 downwards.
GGTTAACTTGAATTGATTTCCCGGGGGTGCCTGCCGCAAGCCGAAAAATGAGAATAGAACACAGCGGGGGTTCGTTCCTCGTACCAGGTACGACGACTCTTGCGTAGCTCACCGGGCAAAGGAGGAAGAACATGAAAAAAAAGGTCGTGAAAGCTACTGACCCTTCTAGGACCGCAGTCCCGTTTTGGGGACAAATTGCTTAAAATTTGGGTGGTTTGTCCCCAAAACGAGACTGCAGTTCTAAAAAGGGTAAATAAAAAAGAAGTACGTGGCTCACCGGGCAAAAACGAAGAATATGAAGAAAAAAAGCTCGTGAAAGCTTTTAAAACAGAAAAGAAGCGGCTCGCCAGGCAAGCAACACCGACCAGGCCCAAGCGAGTATGTGGTTGGCTCTGTTGTACTTCGTATGATGTCATAATATCCACACGCGCCCGGCGAGCGCAGCGGTGCGCTCATGTCGCTCATGCCGTATATGCTAGCACTGATAAAAACATCGCGTGGCGCGATTGCTGTGGCCTGTGTTCTCCTGGTACCGGTATGAAATACCTGGTATAGGGTATGGCACGTGAGACAACGCATCCACCCCTTTTTTTTGTGTGTGCGTTTTCCTTTACCTGTACTGTGCTTTGCATACACTTTGTGGCATATTGTGGTGATTTGTGGCATTGTTTTGTTCATGTTGGGTGGTGATCGGAGTTTTTTTGTTCTGATGTTTGTCGTTGGTGGTATGAATCGTTTATTTTGTTGTACTGTGGTGTTTTTATTCAGTAACTGGCGGTATTTTGTGATATTTTGGTACTTTTGGCTGTTTTTTGGTTTTGTTTTTTATTTGTTCTTGTTTTGCTTAGCGGCCACGAGTCGGGCCTCCATCCTTTTTTCGTGTATTTGGTGTTTTTGTGCTGCTATTTTGTTGTCTGGTGTTTTGTTTTGGTATTTTTTGTTGTTGTTTTGGTCTTTTTGTTCCGGTCTTTTTTGTTTTGGTCTTCTTGTTCGGGTCTTTTTCTTCCGTTATTTTGGTTCTGGTGCTTTGTTCTGGTAATTTGTTCTCCTTGTTGTCTATTTAGTTGTTCTGGCAACTATTAATACCTGGTACCTGGTAGTATTTTCTTTTAGTTTTTTAGCTTAGTTTTTTATTTCTTCGCGGGAGCGCTTTCCTCCGCGATGGCCACCGCTTAGCGCGACTCGTTTTCCCTGGCGCTTTTGCCACGATTTTTTTTCAGAGGATGTGGGCGTAATCTGGGATTGGGGTGGGATGGGGTGGGACGGGGTGGGACGGGGTCGGGAGGGTTTTAGGGCATGCAAACATTGCCGGTATAGGAGAAGAAAACCAACCACCAAGCCAAACGCCAAAGACGCACGAAGCTCATGACCCGTAGCTGATGGTCGAAAGCCATAATGGTCAATAGCCAATCGTATCCGATAACCTAGTAGCTAAGGTAGCTCGTGTGCAAATACATACCAGGTAAGAGTAGTGCTGGTCTGTATATTGCCGGCATGTGCCAGCGGGGCTATACACCCGCAATACTACAGCGGATACCGGCATTATCCCTCACACTGCCACATTGGTTGCTGTGATCTCATCTGCGCCAAGCGAAATTACGGGCATCATAAGAGGTACCGCATCTTGCAACCCCGCTGGTTGGCAAGTGGGCGAATAGCTGATACACACCTGGTACGTACGCCACCGCATGGATGTACGGCAGTGCCGGTGGTGATCGCAGGGGCTGCCTTCGAAGCCTTCGCACGCGCTTTGCGAGGTAGAGGTTTGTTTTGTCTTTGGTGCTCGAGTCACGGGTGAAAAAGTACTGCTCCTGTTGTTGTTCAGCACTGCCAAGATGGAAAGTCGTAAAGCTATGTAGCTATGTCTGACTTGACGTATGTTGAGTTTCAAAAGAGCGATAAAGGTGCTGACACCATCGCGCCAAAAATACCGAGGCGTTTTGGTACAGTTTATAGCGGGAAGGGGGGGGGGGAGGGGGGTCCGAGTGACGACGGCACTAAAGGAAAGCTTTAGTGCTGTATGTAGAGGATAGAGGGGTTCGTAGGAATATAGGGAGCTGTGCTTTAACATTGATTTTACACGTACGTAGCCGGGAGAAAATATAAAAGTTATTAAACGTTTCAAAATCTTGACGACCTACCTGGCTGCCCTTTATCCACGATCGCGCTAGAGGCTGAACAAGCACACGCGCGCCCGACGTTGATCGACGTCAGCGTTCGAGACGCGAACCCCCCCCCTCCTCCCCCCTGCTTCGTCTCGAAAGGGATGCGTGGTAAATGGTCAAATGACTAAGGCAAGCAACAAATGAGTATGCCCCCCGCCTCCCCCCCTCCTCCCGCCTCCCCTCCCCTCCCCACTCGCCGCCCTCGCTGCCCCCCCCACGGCCGCCCCTGACCCCCCCCCCCCCCCCCGCCCTCCCAACCAATACCCCACCTCGAACCCCAACCCTTACCTCACCTCCCTCCGTCCCTCCCTCCTACCCTCGCCGCCACCTCACCCCTGCCCCCACTTCCACCTCCCCACCCCACCCCACCTCCATCCCACCTCCACCCCCCCCCCCCCGCGCACCCCATTCCACCCCACCACCCCTCTCCCACCCCCGGGCGCCTCCTTGAAAAAAAAAAGAAGCCATGCAGCGTTGAGGGTGGCAATTCTGAGTCCCCTTCGCGGTGCCACCGCACCTCTTTCTCGGACCCCCCCCCCTCAACATCCTCGCCTCCTGGAGCGTGGAAACCCGGAACAGCAGCAGCAGAAGAAAATGAAAAGGAAGAGGCAACAGCAGCAGCGACAACACCAGAAGCAGCAGCAGCAGCAGCAGCGGCAGTAGCAGCAGCAGCAGCGGCGGCGGCGGAGGTGGAATCACCGTCATCGTCTGCAGGGATTAGGGTGGCTGTTGATTTGGGTCCCCTTAGAGTCGGCGGTAGGGATGGTGGTGATGATGATGATGGTGGTGATGGTGGCGGTGGTGGTGGCGGCGGCGGTAATAGTATCACAAGCGCAGGCGTGGCCATGGAAAGGCGGAAGGTGGTTAGCCCTAGACTCGCGGCGATGTCTTCGGGAGACTTTTTCTCGACGACCACGTCGTCGTGCTCTTCGCCGTCTGCTAGAGGACGATCCACCCGCGAAGTGGGACGCACGAGAGAAGGAGGCGGCAGCGGGGGGGGGAGGCGAGGGGGGGGGGGGGGAAGATGCAGGAGCGGCACCGACGACGAAGACGGCGATCTCATTGGGTTCTCCAGGTCGGAGAGGGCCAACCCGCGAGGGCGGGCGCCTTAGAGAAGGAGGCGGGAGCGGGGGGGGGAGACGGGGGAGAGGGGGAGACGTTGTCGCTGTCGCTGCCGCCGCTGCCGCTGCTAATGCTGAGGCTGGAGGGACTGGGCCTGCCAGCAATGCTACCGGAGAGGTAGGGGAGTTTTTCATTTTCGTTTTATTTATTTTATTTTTATTTTAAAAAAATATATCGGTATAGCCCAGCTGGTACTCGTAGCTCGACCGATGGAATGGTTGATGTTCAACTTTGCAAGCTGCGCGATAGGGGTGTTTCCCAATTGTCCGTGTTATTTTGTATTTTCTGTTCTCGTAGTATGTACCATCCAGGTAGTGTTCTCGTTTTGCACTTCGTGTGTATAGTAGTGGTTCCTTCTTAAGGCGGGTATGCGCCAGCCAACCAACACCCCCGACAAAAGTGACACATATTACTTTGTACCAAATGGCCGTTTTTTCCGGAATAGTTCACTTTTCTGGTTTGGCCGTAGGTCTTTGCTCGTGCTTCCTGCTGCGGGGTCCGGAGGGGGGCGGCGTGGACAGTTCGGTGCAAGCGTTGGCTCCGGCCGGGCTCCGTGGCCCATGCTCTAGATGGTCAAAGTCACGTGACCCAGCAAGAAACTCATGGAATGGGGTCCCACTTCCGGAAAGCCATCCAGGGGCTTGAAAACCTACCCGGGGATCTGCGTATTTTTAGCTGCAAAGATTTTGTTTTTCTCGCTTATTGCTGCAACTGCAACAACGGCACATAGCTGGTCGAGTTCGTGCTGCTCGAGCTCGTGCTCGAGTGGGCTCGAGCAGTACGCAGCAGTAAGACAACAGCAACAGCACAGGCGTATGAGTGCTGCTCGAGTGGAGTGTTGCTCGAGCGCCGCTGGGTGCTACTGCTGCTGCTGCCGCTGCTGATGAGTGCTCGTGTGCCCGTGACTGCTTGGCCACGCCGTGCTCGTGTTTGTCTCGTGCTCGTTGCGCTTGAGCAATCGAGTGATCGTGGTCCCGTGTCCTTTTTTTTTGCGGTGCAATAGCAACAACAGGCGTACGAGTGCTGCTCGAATCGAGTGTTAGCTCGAGTGCTGCTGAGTGCTGCTGCTGCTGCTGATGATGATGAGTGCTCGTGTGCTCGTGACTGCTTGGCCACAAGACATGATAACACGTTGTATCCACCACGTACATGTACCTGGTAGATTTTTCTTGTCTCGGTGCGATTCATCATTTATTTGTCGGATCTTCGTACCACATAGCGTTGCGTGTAATACTGTAGTAGTAGCCGAGTGTTCACTGCTCTTTGTACAATATGTGCCCGTGTCACGCGGTTTGCTTATCGTTCAGCTGCTCCTGTTGTTGCTGCCGCTTCTGCTACTACACACAATCGCGTTATAGCTGCTACTACTGCTGTTGCTGGCGCAGGTTGCTTTTCTTGCGGTCACCCTTATTTCATTTTTTCCCGTGCCACGCGGTTGCTTTTCTTGCTGCTCCTGTTGTTGCTAAGCCTGCTGAAACAAGTGTGAAGTATCCAGCTTTCCAGATCCTCCAGATCATACAGAAATCCTGCAGATCATACAGATCCTGCAAATCGTACAGACCGCATCCCGGTAGAGATGTACAGATCACATAGACCCCACTCAGGTACACACCTGTGAAATATCCGCCTCATACAGACCCATCCCGGCTAAACATGATGTAAACAAGTGTGAAGTATCCAGATTTTACAGATCCTCCATACTGTACAAAAATCCCGCAGATCGTACAGATCCTGCAGATCATGCAGACCCACGATAAAAATCTGCATATCATGCAGATCGTACATACCCCATTCCGGTGTACAGATCATACAAATCACACAGATTCCACTCAGGTAGATCACACAGATCCTGCAGATTTTACAGATCCTGCAGATCGATGACACCCACCGATAAGCATGTGCAGATCACGTACAGACCCTATCTCGATGAAGATGTACAGATCTGCAGATCGGACAGATCCCACCCCGGTCAAACTGTACTGATTGTACAGATCACAGAGATTCTACTCAGGTACACATATCTATGAAAATTGTAACCAGACAGATCCCCTTCCGGCTAAACATTTGAAATGTCATTGAGATCAACCAGATCCCACCTGGCACACGAGTGGAAATGGTACGGAACATACCTGTCTCTCCAGGCGCACTAGTTGGAGTGTGTAGATAATCGATCATGCAGATCCTCCGCATCATGCACATATGGCGTTCAGATCATCCCACCCAGCACGCAAGTTCAATCATAAAGACCAAGCAGATGTCACCGCCAAAATAAGAGTGATACATCTACATTGTACAGACAGACCCCGCAGATCGTACAGATCCTTCAGATCATGCGGACCCACCCACGCAAAGCCATTCATCAGTTAATCACGGCACATGCATGTTCGATTGACACGTGTGCGTAATTCCTGCAAGTCGTGCAGACCCCACCCAGTGAAGGTCTTCAGATCATCAAGGATCACATCTATCGATGATACAGATCCCACCCAGGCGATAAATACCTGGACGATACAAACCCCGTCAATGTCCTTCTGAGTGCTACGATTTCCTTTGAGCTATACAGTAGTCCATGTCTTCTACCAGGTATACGCCAAGACATGCGAGAGCATCGAAGACTAGACTACTATTCTTCGCTTTTAGCAATAAATCAGTAGCCCATGACTTAGTTCACTCCGAGATCATTTTTACTAGAAAAAGAGGTGCAAGAGTGTTACATGCGTCTCCCTTTTCAACTTGCGACACCCCCCGGATTGCATGCCACCCACATCCCGAAGGGGAACCTTGTGTTACTTTGTACCAAATGGCCGTTTTTCCCGGAATAGTTCACTTTTCTCGTTTGGCCGCGGGTCTTTTCTCGTGCTTCCGGCTGCAAGGGCCCAAGGGGGGCCGGCGTGGATAGTACCGTGCAAGCGTTGGCCCCGGCCGGGCTCCGTGGCCCATGCTCTAGATGGTCAAAGCCACAGCACCTAGCAAGCAACTCAGGGGGTGGGGTCCCAATTCCGAAAAGCCGTCCAGGGGCTCGGAAACCTACCCGGACCTTCGTATTTTGAGCTGCAAAAATTGTCCTCTTTTCTTTTCTTGCTGCAACTGCAACTGCAACAAACAGCACACACTAGTGCTATTAATAGTACCCAGCGCTAAAACTACAGCGAAAACAAGCGTACGAGTGCCGCTCGAGTGGAGTGTTGTTGCTCAAGTGCCGCTGGGTCCTTTTAATATTACTGCTGCTTAGTGCTCGTGTGCCCGTGACTGTTTAGCCGCGTCGTGTTCGTGTGCATCTCGTGCTCGTTGCGTCCAAGCAATCGACTGATCGTTTTTTGGCGGTGCAATTATTTCATAGGCCAGGATATACCTACTCAAGCTCGTGCGCTTGAGTGATGCTCGAGCAGTACGCAGCAGTACAAGAACAGCAACAACAGACGTACGAGTGCTGCTCGAATCGAGTGTTGCTCGAGTGCTGTTGAACGTTGCTCCTGCTGCTGCTGCTGCTGTACAACCTGGGTGCATTATTTTAGTATCTCGGTGCGATTCATCATTTTTCGGATGTTTGTATGTACTTCACGTTGCGTGTATTAATAGTAGCCGACCGAGTGTTCATTGCCCTTTATACAAGTGTTTTTTTTGACGGTGCAATTTATTGGTTGGAAACCTACCCCGCTCTTCGTATTTGTTGATTGTGGGCTGCAAAAATGTTTTTTGTTCTGGTCCAGCAGTACGAAGCAGCGCAAAACTACAGGCGAGTGCTGCTCGAGTTGCGTGATCGTGTTCCCATCGCTCCTTGGCCAACAGCCTCGCTTCGAGCCTTTCCCTTCGTTAGACCCACGAACGGTGCGTGTGTGTGCCGTGTCTCGTGCTCACCACACTCGAGAGTGATCGTCGCCACGGTGCGATAGGATTGGAAACCTACCCGGAGCTTCGTTTTTTTATTATTGCTGCGTTTTGTTTTCTTCTCACATATATAGCTGCAATTGCAGCAGAAGTACGACTCCTCCTCGTCGTTGAAGACGATTCTACTGCCCATGGCAACAAAATGAAGAAACTGCTCACTTCAAAATAGCTGCATACAATACGATCATGCCCAGGGCACGACGCCGCACACATGCACACAGACCAATCCGACCATCCTCTCCACGTCTCACATCGAGCATTCCACAAGACATCTTCACGCCAATGACTCGGGGCCAGCTCCCGCATCAACAGTTCGACTTCGACATCATCGCCACCTCCTCCTGCTAAATCATCTTCTAGCACCTGCACCGCCATCGATCCTTTTCCGCCGCTGCCTACAGTACATCTCCTACTGCATCTCCTGGGCCTGCACCTACCACACCAGCGCCTGTTTGGCCACCGATCTCTGCCTCTCGTGCTCCGTCGCCGTCGACTTTTGCCTCTCTCTGCTCCTGCGGCTTCATCCGCCGTAACCCTCGTCGACGGAGACATAGGCCCAGCTAGGTCGCTCCCCGACCTGTGCCCCCGGAACGGCTGTGGAATGCCGCTTTTTGTGAGCGAACTAGCTGGGTCTATGTCTCCGTCGACGAGGTTTACGGCGGATGAAGCCGCAGGAGCAGAGAGAGGCAGAGGTCGACGGCGGCGAAACACGAGAGGTACAGATCGATGGCCAAACAGGCGCGGGTGTGGTAGGTGCAGGGCCAGGAGATGCAGTAGGAGATGTACTGTAGTACGTTCATCGAGGCAGAGAAGAGAAGGTGCGGTGTTATATGGGGGCGGGTCTCGTGTCTCGTGGACCTCCCAAAAAGTCATGACATTATGTACGGTTTCAAATCTACGTTCAACTGTACTCTGTCTGCGGTCTGCAGTCAGTTGTTGTAGTTTGAAATTCGTACCAAGAAAATTCCTACCTCCAGCGACACACGCCAAGAAATTTCCGATGATGCGAAAATTGGCATCCTTGCTCTCCCCCTAAACCCTTAGAGGATATCGCCTGCTGTGAAGTCTACGTTAGACCTACTGTACGCCACCACGCCATCCTGAATCACTCACTACATTCCACGACACTATCCACCAAGACTCCTTTACTCACCGGTTGCCTTTCGCCAGCGTGTTCTACTACTACTGGAGAACACCACCAACACTTTACATCGTCTTCCCGACAAAACATGTATGTGCAGTTCATGCAAATCTTGCTGATCTCGCCCGGTCAGATAACACAGATCAAGATCCCACTCAGATAAATCAATCTCCGATTCAGGTGCATTTCTGTCAAACCTTACAGATCCTGCAGATGATTCAAATGTTATAGATCTGGCAGATCAGGTAAACCCACCGATGACCCTCTCGTGCATGCTAACGCACCGATAAACATACGCAAAATCCTGTAGATCCTGCCGCTGCTGCCGTAGGTAAACGATTACCCGCAAGCTTTCACGGGTCACATGTGAGCAGAAAAAGGAAACAACTAGACGCAATGGCCGTTGTCGGGCCGCATGGGCCCCCCAACCTTGATGGTGACATTTCCAGGATCACCAACTTGGCCCGGAAGTACTAGAAAGCCTCCTGCCTGGTCAGACCGGCGGTATGGACAGGCCAGACCTAGTTGACCGCGTTTTCAAAATTCAAGCTCAAGCACTTCCTCGCTGATCTCGAAAGCACACTCTTCGGAAAATGTACGTACATGATGTGTGTCATTGAATACCAAGCCAGAGGCGTCGTACATGCGCATATATATATCATCGTTAAGTACGACGGAGCAAGCCCAGACCAGCGGGGTGAGGTCGACGATTGGATTTGGACAAATCTAACGGACGCCTCGATTGCCAACGGAGAGCTTCGGGCCGAGGTGCTCGAATACATGGTTCACAAGAAGTGTGGAAAACACTAACCCACCCGCACCTTGCATGAAAGTAAACAGAACACACACTCAGGAAATACTGCCACAAGCGTCACCCTCAACCTTTGCGTTCCGCACTTCACACAAATGACTCGGGTAGAGCCGAATTCGGACCTCTTAACAACGGCGAAAGAGCCCCAATCAGGTGCAAAAACGGCGAAAAACAAAACAGTCGACACCGACATCGATGACCGCGGCATCGTCCCCTACAACCCATATTTGTTTAATGAAGTATGGCTGCCACCTTTGCGTCGACTTGGTTGTAGCCATGGCGATCATCGCCTACCTTTGCAAGTACGCCTACAAAAAGGCAAGACACACTACGTGCTAGAGTAGAGTTTTCGTACGGTGAAGATGAGATAGAGGCATACAGGAGCGTCCGATACGTATCGAATTCAGAGGCCATGTGGCGAAGTTTTCGGATTCACCACGCAAGAGCGAACACCTTCAGTTGGCCTGCTTTACGCCCACCTTAAGGGAGAACAGCCAACTATTACGGGGGGCCATAGTTAACAGGACCAAATATTGTTAGTAAAAATGGTTAAACATATAGGTTTTTTATGTGTACCATAGGTCCTGTTAACTATGGCCCCTCGTAATAGCTGCTGCCGAGGCTGCCGTGTCTGGGCTCATGAGATACTTCGGCCGTACAGTTTTCTCCCTTCTGCGGCGATTCGACGTACCCTCAGGACTTCGAGCAATTCTCCGTTGAGAGAAGAGGAAAAAACCTCCAAAGGTCGTCGAACCGCTATCTCTAATGACAGCGACGACGACAAGGACGACGATAACTATCACGGGGAAGAACAACCCCCATCCTCGACACCCTGCGAGAGACAGGTACGGAAACTTCGTTTACCGAAAAACTACCGCTAATGTCAGCCGCATACAGTACCTGAGTCCCGACCAGGGAGATATTATATCTGGTTCTTGCGGTTACTACTGTTACATCGCCCGAGCGACAGTTCTTGCGGTTACTACTGTTACATCGCCCGAGCGACAGCTTCGTGCAATCACGTTCTATCGACGGCTTCGTGTACGAAACGTACCAACAGCGTGCAAGGGAGCTTGGGCTCTTTCATGATGTTGACGAATATGTCATTTGCATGCAGGAGGCGTTGGGATTCGCCACCGCGCGTGAATTACGTCGTCTTTTCACAACACTGATACTACACGGCGCCCCCGCGCCTCCATTGTGGGAATAATTTCAAATGCGCATTTTTGCGCGACTTCGCAGTGACGATGTCCGACGCCGCTAGTTCCGACGCCGCTTTCGAGCATGTTGACCTCATGCTCAAACAAACATGGGCGTTCGACAAACCAGTCCGGCTTTCCGAATGCACACCATGACAACACTGAGTTTGGCCGCCTCCTATTATTGGTTTCAACAGGACAGAGCAGGCTGAACTCGCTCAAAGTCCCTAATACCTCAGGTGACACCCGAACAATGATACGTTTTAGACACTGCTGTTACTGTGAATGCTCTTCAGGACACAGGCGGTCTCTACATGATAGAGACGCACCCGCTGGGACAGGAAAAACATTCACAGAGCGCACCATCACAGCTCACCTACGTTCTCAGGGAAAACTAGTGCTGTGCACGGCGTCCACGGGTATCGCAGCCCTGGTACTGCCAGGTGGTCTTACCGCCCATTCCACTTTTTTAAGTTACCGTTTGGTGATGACGCCGTTGACAGAAGCGTGTGCAACGCCAAAGCCGAGTCTGACCGTGCTGACGTACTCAGGCGTGCATCGCTCATTCTATGGGATGAGGTCATCATGTCATCATGTCCTCCAAGTTCGCCCCGGAAGCCCTCAACTCAGCACTCCAAGACCTTTGCAAGTGTGATCTGCCTTTCGCCGGTAAAACCGTTTTGGTTCAGCGGAGACCGGAGACAAGTTGGTCCTGTCCTCAAGTTTGGTACTGAAGCTGAAATTGTGGGGCACGCTTTCCTTTCCTCTAGCCTGTGGCAACATGTTCGACGCTTCCGTCTCACGGGTTCAATGAGGACGAAGACGACATCCCTTTCGGGAAAACAGTAGTAGCCGTCGGCGAGGGCAGCATAGAGCCCGTCATGCTGCCGAATGGTACTCCTGCAATCCCTTTGCAACGTACCGTCACTATCGAAGACGGTTTAGAAACAACATGTTCTATCGAAGGAACGACAGATTTCGAAACCCTCATCCACAGTAGTGTATACCCAAATCTCTTGGAGGTCAACCGCAGCACTTACAATGACCGGGGCATTTTAGCTCCCATCAATGGCAACATCGACTCGACCACATCAACGATTTCACCCTAAACAGAAGTGCAGGGCGGAGCCATCACTTGCGAAGTACAGACAAAATAACTTCCGACGACGACAGCATATCAGACGTCGGTTCGGTCGAGTACTTGAACGGTGTCCAAGTGCCTGGAACACCCCCCCCCCCCATGATCTGCACCTCAAGATTGAAGCTTTGTTTTTTTTTAATTCGAAACATCAACTTCGACAGTGGTTTCGTCAACGTAAAAAAAGGAAATTATCAGAGGTATTTCACAACGAGTGATTGACGTCGAGGTCATATCGGAAGAATCTCCTATTGTGAAAATACCGCGCATATGTTTCGAAGTTCAAGTTGGCGCCCGTGGCATTACGTTCCACCGATTCCAATTCCCTGTGCAGTTGTGCTATGCAGTGACCATTAACAAGTCCCAAGGACAGACTTTGAAAATAGTAGGTCTCGATTTAAGAGGCGACGTGTTCTGCCATGGACAACTGCTATCGCTTTGAGCAGGACCACCTGTAGGGACAACCTCCTATGCCTCGTTAAACCCGAACATCTTGTAGACGGGATCCCCTACGTTCACAACGTCGTCTTCTCAGAGTTCATCGTTGCTGTTACAGGGCATGCTCCCCTAATTTTCAACATCAACATGACGCGCGAGATCTCTACTAGGAACAACAGCACGTCAAGTGGAGACGCCTCAGACGACGACGGTAGCGACAACCACAACTCCAACTGATTTCCAATCCAACAGCAGCCGTGCCAACAGTCACGCGTATCGGTCCATCGTCAATGCAGTTGGAGATGGCGCTTGCTTGCTGAGATGTATTGCCCGTCATGTCTTCGACAACCCTCTGCTGCATTTCGTAGTGCGACACCAACTACTTGCTCACATATCTGAACAACACGCATGACGTTGTGCCCGGTTCCGGCGGAAACACATCCAACCAAGTTATTACCCCCGGGATAAACGAAGAGCACATCAACATTTATGTGTTTCCTCGAACACAGTACCCAAAGCGTCGAACGCTACCTTTAGCTCACGTCAGATCCGACCGCATACGCAACACAAACCGAAATCGTAGCCGCCAACCAATAGTACAACTTGAGGTATTTCTTCCACTCCAGAATTATTGGAGCCTGTCCTGCGACCACGGACTGCATTGAATTGTGAGTTAATGTGAGAACAACAACAACAACAACATCCAAATCCGTGTAACATTCGCTGGTCATCCATATCCGATACCGCCTCATGCAAACACCTGTGACGTCCTATGTAGTAACGAACATTTTTCCACCTTACAGTACCACAACCCTTGATCACTAATCACCCTATTCACTCACCACTCACTAGCCAAAACCATAATTCGTGTTTTCGTAATACTCCAGAAAAATGTTACCTGCGTCTCACTTTTCAACTTGCGACACCCCCGGGATTTCACGCCACCCACATCCCGAAGGGGGTCCTTGTATATATATATAATATATATATATATATGATATACCTGGTATAATATATATATATATATATATATATATATATATATTCATCTTCTAGCGGTTACGTATACAGTACTTTTCCCGGACGTTATAGCTGCCTACGAATACGATTACGGCAGACCATAATGTAAGTAGTGAATAGGACCTGCGGTACACACAACAACCTACGTATTTTCCCATTTTCACTCAAACAATATTTGGTCCTATTAACTAATGCCCCCCCGTAACATATACGAAACGAAAGCACTACCGCAGTATTACGGGGGTCCATAGTTAATAGAACCTATGGTATGCACAAAAGCCTACCAGGTATACCTTTACCTATTTTTACTTACAATATTTGGTCCTATTTACTACGGTCCGCAGGTTCACGAATCGTGTTCCACCGCTCGCAAAAACCACAAAAAAAAAAAATGCTCAAACGCGGCGCGCAGCAGCCGCGTTTCCTGGCTGCCTGTTGTGCTGGCCCCGTTTTTGGGGTCCGGTTCCGGGCTGGGGTCAGGGGTTGGGTTGGGTCTCTACACGCCCCGTGCCTTGGTCCCACCGTCGGAAGTTCTTCTTCGCCCGAGAATCGTGAACAATCGGCAACCCCAACCCGAGGAAGATACGTCCTGCGTCGTTGTCAGGGAGACTCCGGGTCACGACGCTGGTACTGCTGTGTGTATGGCGGTGACCGGCAGTACTCCTCACGATGCCGCACTGGCTGATCCCATCTGTCCGTGTCAAGTGACGTCACCGGGTACTATTTGTACAGCGGGCGGGCGGCACGACTGCTGATCCGGCACTATGGAGGGACCACTATTTACGGGGGACCACAGTAAATAGGACAACATATTGTTAGTAAAAATAGATACAGTAGATGTGTAGGTGTTTGTGTATACCATAGGTCCTATTAACTGTGGTCCCCCGTAATACTGCGGTCGTGAAAGCATGGAGGGACCACTATTACGGGGGGCCATAGTAAATAGGACCAAATATTGTTAGTAAAAATAGGTAAATGTATAGGTTTTTGTGTATACCATAGGTCCTATTAACTATGGTCCCCCGTAATACTGCGATGGTGATTTCGTGCCGTATATGTTACGGGGGGCCATAGTAAATAGGACCAACTGTTGTTGATAAAAATATCGATATATATGGGCTTTTGTATGTACCGTAGGTCTTATTTAATATGGTCTCCCGTAATAGTGATCGTTTTTTTTTCGTGGGGGGAGAGGCTGCTACTTGTTTTGTGGTCGGATTTGTCTTTTGGTTTTCGTTCGGGGTCAATTTTTTTTCTGTTTTTTTGGGGGGGTTAGGGTTAGGCTTGTGTTTTGGGGGGTAGGGGAGGGGGGGGGGTTGTTTTGGTGCGAGATTTACTTTCTGTTCGGGATCGATTTTCGTTCGGGTTATGTTCGGTTGATTGGGGTTGTCGATGTTGTTGCTTTTGTTACACCAAACGCACGCTCGACCCGGCCCTCGACTTTCTCGGCGAAGCCCGTCGATTATAGTACATCACCCCGCCAACATTGGAAAGCTCGCGGCGAACGAAGCTGTGAGAGAAAAAATGCGACGAATGCGAAAAATACGAAAATTGCGAAAAGCATATATCATGCGTGTATCGTCCAGTCCCGTTCCATCCCATCCGATCCCATCCCATCCCATTCCATACATCCCCATTCCTTGTAATCCTAACCCATCCCATCCTATCCCATCCTATCCCATCCCATCCCACCCCATCCCATTGCCCCCTATCCCATTCCCTTCCATCCCATCCCACCCTATCCCCATCTCGTCCTACCCTATCCCATCCCATCGCTTATCACCCCACCCCACCCCATCCCTTCCCTAGCCTAGCCTTGAGTTGTCCTGCCTTGCCTTGCCTTGCCTACCCTACCCTACCCTACCCTACCCTACCCTACCCTACCCTACCCTACCCTACCCTACCCTACCCTACCCTACCCTACCCTACCCTACCCTACCCTACCCTACCCTACCCTACCCTACCCTACCCTACCCTACCCTGCCCTACCCTACCCTACCCTTCCCTTCCCTACCCTACCCTACCCCACCCCACCCAACCCTACCCTACCCTACCCTACCCTACCTTTCCCACCCCAACCTCCCCTCCCCACCTCAGTCTGACCTTATCTACAAACGGTATTGCTGTATGAATATTTGTTTTTCCAGGAGGCGGAAGGTACCGCGTGGGGAAGGCTGACGAAGTGGGTCGGAAACGCTAAGCCGCCGGGAAAGTGGTTCCTGCCCGGATCAGGGGGTACGGGGGTCGGGGGGGGGCTGAGGGACATGGCGGCGTCTCTGTCTCCGCCAAGAGTGCGCCGAAGAGGTCCGACACTACAGCAGCATGTATTTCAGTCGTGTGTACCTGGTGTTATTTTCGAGGGCCATATAGGAGTAAGAACCCCACGGTGGACGCAAAAAAATTCCTGTGTCTGTATACACAGCATGTTTGGTCTTAATTTCTGCGCCCCCTGCAATAGAGTTACGGGGGTGGCAGGGAGAAAAACGAAAAAAAAGAAAGAAAAAAAAAAATGGAGCCTCAGTCGCCATCATGTCGACAAAAAAACACAATCTATGATATACCTGGGGGGGCTGGGGGGTTGGGATTTGTTTTGTCGATAACTTTAAAATGAAACTTCCCTACAGTTTCGTAGTCGTTTTTTTTTTTTTTTTTTTCAGAACTGTTTTACTTTATTTTAGAACCCCCCCCCTGCCTGGCACTCAAAAAAAATAATGGGGTTTGTCGTTTTTTTTTTTTTCGTGTTCCGTTAACCCTCTTAGGACCCCAGTCCCGTTTGGGGACAAACTACTGATAATTAGAGGGCTTTGTCCCCACATATGGGAGTGCGGTGCTAAAGGGGTTAAGATCCGACACCATATATATTCAGAGCGTTTGTATCATTTTTTTTACCGTGGGGGAGGGGGGGAGGGGGGCATGCGGCAGCAATCAGAACCCACGATAGACCCAAAAACGATGTATTCCCCTATGTTTACGTACCACATTTGGTTCTAATTATTATTCACGGGGGACCATAGTAAATACCAGGTAGGACCTACGGTACACATAAAAAACTATATATTTCGACATATTGTTAGTAAAAATGGTTAAATACATACCAGGTACCTGGTAGGTTTTTTATGTATACCATAGGTCCTATTTACTATGGTCCCCCGTAATGTTAGTAGTACAATAGTCCCCCCGTATTGCTGTTACTCTGTTGTTCCTATTAATATGGTGTTTTACTGGTGGTACACAGCTGCTGCTCCGGACGTGTCTTTGAAACGTGTTGCACCTGGTATGTATGTGCAGGGCTGCGCTCAGCGGGCGGCTACGTGTACGCCGCCCGCTGCGGTCGCTCGAGGAAGCAGAATATATTGTAGAACGAGGCTTAAAAGCAGACAAGAGGCCAGACGAGACAAAGGCCAGACGACGACTGACTTGGTGCAATTAATGGGCGATTTCCAAAAATACCGAGAGGTCCGTAGTGCAGGAAAAAAAATACATATATGCCGGGGCAGTTCGAAGTTTTGTTGAAGCGCGGCAACAAAGCAAGTAGAGGAGGAGGAAAAGACTGAAAAATAGGTAGAGCCTTACGATCGATACTGACAACAAAATCTCTGTACGTAGATCGGCGTAGAATAACTCGAGGATCGGAAAACTGCTTTCCACCGTCAGAGTAGCCGAGGGAGAGAATACTGAGCGAGACAGTTCAACTGGGGTGGAGAAAAGTAAAAAAGTATAGGAAGTATACAAGTATACATACATACAAGGACCGTTTGTATACAGTAAGGGTCCCCGAGTAAGGCGGTGGTGCGCTAGAGCAATACTCACGAAATAAAAGTAAAAAATACGGCTGTGAGATCGAGGATTTTTGTCGAAACTCATCTTTGCACGCTGTGTGTGGTACGTACGTCGACCGCGCGCACTACGGGTTTCACATGGTCTCATGCAGGAAGTACAGCAGCCCGTTTACGAGGCAGACAAATCGGAAGCTGCAGAATTCAAGGAGTGGGTGTGTCTATCTTTGAGAAGATAAACACATAAATGTAAATCGAGGTTTCGCGCGTACAGCAGTAGCTTGCCACGAGTGGGCAATTTTTTCCGGTGTGTATTCCGTATACACCCAGTATTTGCTGTTTTATAAGTATATACATATATTTGGACACCATTATCATCATCACTGCTGTACGACAGAGCAACACTAAATGCCCGCCATTCTGGAGTAAGCCGCCTTCACTCATTCCAGGCTATGAGGGCAATTTCCCAGCAGTCGCGCCAGGCGATTTTTGACCGCGATAGAAGGCTGTTCACGGGTCGGGTCAAACCTCGCGGGACGGGTCTGGTCGGGTCGGATCGGTTCGGGTCGGATCGGGTCGGGTCGGATCTGGTCGGGTCGGATCGGGTCGGTTTTCGGGTAATAAGCGTGGCCCGATCCGATTCGTGAGAGTTTTGGAAAATCTCCTGACTCGTCCTATTACGGGGGACCGTAGTTAATAGGACCTATGGTATACATAAAAACCTATATATCTACCCATTTTACTAACAATATTTGGTCCTATTAACTATGGACCCCCGTAATAGCCTGGCCCGAACTAAACCGACCCGACCCGTGAGAGTTCACAAGCTTCCTGGCCCTTCCCGCGGGTCAGGTCTTGACCCGTGAAGAGCTTAAGTTGTGTCGGATTATCGCCTTCCTCAGACGGCCTTGTTGGGGGGGACCCCTACTACTGTCTTGATATTTAGTCGAAAGGGCCCCTGTATTTATGTTACGGTCAGAGTGTTGTACATACGGTATCGGCGCTCTTCGTAAGAAAACCCACTTGAAAAAAAGTCATCGTACATGGCCTGATTTTTTTTTTTTTTTCGAGAAGACAACCACTCCGGGTGGTCGTAAATATAAGGATTGTTTGTACATTAATAGGTAGACGACGCGGTCTCTATATTTTGGCCCGGAGTGTGGTGAGTAAGAAGGTACGAGAGTGTGTTCGCAGCACACTCGTATTGTTAGGCGCTCGCCGGCTGTGATAACAATTTGTAGTACGTGTATACCCCATTCCTCGCTCCTCCGCCAGAGTGAGGATGCTAGCCTAGCATATCGTTCCAGCTTTCTTGCGCGTGGGCCGATAGTGTGTCTTGTGTGCGGCGTGTGGGTTTAGTAACCCGTATGGTGAGTGATGTGCCCCCTCCCGATGGGTGTGCGCGATGGTGGATTGTGGTTTCTCTTATTCGTTTGTTTGTTCGTTCGTGTCTTTGTTTTTTTTTTTTGTATTTTTTACGTGTCAACTTTTTTGTATCGTTTATTCGTTGGTTCGTTAGTATTTGTTCGCTTCTTAATTTGTTTCCTTTTTCCTTCGTTTGTTTGTTTTTTTTCGCTTGGTGATCTATCTCTCTGTCCGTTTGTCGACGTCTGCCTGTTTTGTTTTTCTCTTTTGGTTGTTTACGTACCTGGTATGTGTTTGTTTGCTTGTTCGTTGGTTTGTTTTTCCCGTTGTTTTCTCAAATACAGGTAAAAGCCAACAACTGACCCTCATGGAAGAGCTGTACCAGGACTTGAGGGAGCTGCGACGGAGGCTCGAAGAGGTCCAGGGCGGCATCGACGACAAGTCGGAGATGTACGCCACGCTCTTCCACAGGTAAAAAACAAGAATCGGAAACAAAAAAATGGAACCAACTCAAAACCCAACCAACAATGGAACATAGAATAAAAACAAAACAAAACCTAGAACAAAAAATATAAAGAAAAATATTTTGAAAAAAAAAGGACAAGCGTCTAGGCATAAAAAACACGACTACAAAAAACAAAATGGCCAAGAATCAACGAGCAACAAATGCTAGAAAAAATCGAAAACTTGGAAATATGTGGAAAACGGTCAAAACAAAAATGGAACACGGAAACAAATACTTGGTACGCCAATGGGACGAAAACAAGAGTGAGTCAAAAAGAAGGTTTTGCTAATGGCGGCAGGCCGTGGTATTGGCCTGGGCCCGCTGGGAGACCGCTTCGCCGATTCCGCGCTGGTATCTGACGGGGCGCGTGGTGAATGAAATAGTCCACGTTGCAGAGCTTGCCCCCCCCCTCCGCTCCGTCTCGAAAGGCATGCGTGGTCAATGGTCAAACGCCCAAGGCAGGCAACAAATGGACACTGCCACTCCCTCCCCCCCCCCCCCCCCCCGCCCCTCCCCTCCACGAGGGTCTATGGCCATACGACTACGGCCATGCTGGCATATGAGTAAACCCCACCCCACCCCCCTCCCTCTCTTCTTTCTCGGCCTGTCTGTACGCGTACTCTCAGTACTGTTTGTAATTTGTAGTACACCTCGGACCGACAGACCGCATAGATCACGATCTGTCTATCTGTAGATGATCTGCTGTAGGTCCTCACCCGCCGTTGTGAGAGATTTGTGCAGGATCTATCTGCCTTCTAGGGCAAATCCCACCCAGCAGACCTGTGCTACGAGTAGATTCGTGCAGACTGTACGGGTCCCCACCCGGCAAGCATGAGCTTACAGATAGATCATTGTCCCACAAGAGATCGGGACAAATATATCTGCCTCTGGGAAGATCTAGATCATGAACTGCTGTGGGAAATCGATTGCCTGCTCGGGGCCCGCACTCTTCACGTCGATCTTGCCTAAAACGCTGCTGTCGACTATTCGCACGGCGGCCCTATTTAGTATGTGGGCCCAGAACGGAAGGAAAGAAGCTTCTTCCCAATGTATTCCTGGCTGGAGAACACAAGTGGAACACCCGATGGAAAGACAGCCAATCATCAGCCGCGCATTAGCAAGAGACACACAAACAAAAACGATTCAAGCAGCGCTCTACTGGAGACACAACGCACCGTTATGGGCTGCTTTGGGCTGATTTTGGGGGCCTATATACTATGGGCCTCCGTAATACCACCCTGTCCGTCCCTATATATAAGGAGCTTTTTCATTGAATTTTATTATATTGGATGTTCTCATGTTCATACTTCTAATAACGGTAGGGGTGTATAGCTAGCTAGGCTTGTGACTCAGCAGTGCTTACCGATATTTAAAAACTTCTTTTTTTTCGGCGCATCCGACACATCCGATATACATCGGGCGGCGAAGCGAAACCGGTATCTCGGGTGAGAGCGCGATATAAAAACTGGCCATTTTTTATTGGCTCTCCATTTCTCTTCACAATCCCTGCGAAACTGATCGTTTTTTTTTTGCACCGGCGAAAACATGGGTAAAAACATCGCGCCCTAGATTATACGTAGCTGATTCCGATTCGGACTCAAATCGCTACGATTAATCGGACGCATCGGACCCCCGATTGACAACCCTCTTATGTACCAAATTATTTCCCGCAGGCTACTAATAGTTTCACTCTTTTGGTACTGCAGTCCCGTTCTGGGGACAAACTACTTAGAATTTGAGTGGGTTGTCCTCAAAACGGGACTACGGCAGTCCTAACAGGGTTAAGGAGCTCTTCACCTTAACTCAAAACTTTCCTCTCCCCCAAAAATTGTTTTTTGAGAGATATGTCAAGCATATCCGGATGAAGAATCTAATAGCTCAGATATACAACGATAACGCGTGCCTTGTTGGTTAGCTCCTTGACTGAGAAGGTTTTGCCCCAAAAAATGCCCCCCCTATCGTAGTACCCCTCCGTGTATCATACTAGTAGGTAACCCGCCTCCGTATATCATCGGTAGCACGCCTACGTATGTCATAGGTATCACGCGTACGTATAAGATAGGAAACACGCGTACGTATAATATAGGTAAAACGCCTCCGTATATGATAGGTAGCACGCCTCCGTACCCTGGTACATCATAGGTAACACGCCTCCGTATATCATACCTGGTAATAGGTGACACGCCTCCGTATGTATCATGGGTAACACGCATCGCCTGGAAATATGTCGGTTGGCAGACTCTGAACCGTTTGACAGACAATCTGTCAAGGAGATCCAACACCAGAACTACTGTAGTATATTCAGTTTTTTATCGGCCTTGGCAGGCCAAAACTTGACCGTCAACCGACATCTTCGATCGCCTGCCTGTGGACCCGCCGCGAAGACGTCCTTGTCCTATTCGTCCGGAGGCAAGGCGGACGGGACGACGGCGTCGTCTCCACGGGGAAGTTGCAGGCTTAGCAAGGGGGGCCCACCGGCTCATGGAAGAGGGACAAGTTGGAGGCGTACAAAGCCGCCGTCCCCGGTCGCTCTCCTTTCTCCTTGCGGGTGCCTGTCTGTGAGGCCGAGGCAACGGCTGACCACGACCCGGCTGCCCTCCCCTGCCCCTCCCTTCTGGTATTGTCTTTGGCAGATACACGCGAGCAATGAACGAGGCAGAGGAAGCGCAGGAGCTGAAGCGAGCGCTGTCCTCGCAGATGCTCCAGCTTCTCTTCGAGCAGGAGCAGCGACTGGAGGGGTACCTTCGGGAGTGCATCACCTTCGATGGCGGTGGCGGTGGCGTTAGTGACGGCAGCGGTAGCGGTAGCGGTAGCGGTGGTGGTGGTGGTGGTGGCATGTCGTTCGTAGCCAGGGATAGCGGTAGCGGTTCCAGCCAACTCCCCCCCTCCCCACGCCCCCGCCGTGAGGGTGGTGGTGATGGTGGGAGTGGGGACGGCAGGGATGGCGCTGATGTTAGTGGTGGTCGGGGTGGTGCTGAGGGCGGTCGAGGTAGTCGTAGTGTTGACGGTAGTGGGGGTGGGGGTATTGGTTGGGTAGACGACGACCGAAAAGGGAATAAAGAGGAGGGAGAGGGACTGGGGAGAGAGGATAGAAATAACCCACCCCCACCTTCCTACCGCGATGATGATGGGCGGTCGAGCCCGTCCCTAGAAGCATCCGTTGCTAGAGCCGGCGGCGGAGGCGCCGCCGTTTCAACGGATGCATTGGAAGGCGTTCACGGGCGGGGGGCCGAGGCCGGGGGGGGGGCAGGGGTGAGAGAAGTCGGGGGAAAAAATCTTTCATCTCTGGCACCACCGGTCGTACTCAGAAACAGACGTGATGATGATGACTATGACGATGATGATAGTTGTGATGATAGTTGCGGCGGCGGGCTTGATGGGGTCGAAGAATGGGCGGCCGAAGGTTTGGAGGCTCGAGGCTTGGATGGGGCAGGCGGGGGGGGCGGGGGGGGCGGGGATGGGGGTGGTAGACGGCGAAGCAAGGGGGAGGACTCTCTCCTGGTGCCTTTTCCCACCTCCGCTTGATTTTATTCCGTTGGTGTAGTTCCCTGGTTTCGACGTGTCCCTTTTAGATGGTGTAGTTCCCTGATTTCGACGTGCCTTTTTTTTGTGGAGTTCCCTGGTTTCGGCGTGTTCCCTTATCGTGCTAAAACGTAGTTTTTGATGCCACTGGTACGTTGCACACCCTGCACTGAAACATAAGGATATTTTGTATACTAACATATAATCCAAAAGTTTCCTTTTTTTTAGGGACGTGGTGGTATCCTATTACATACCTGGTAGTGAAAACCGGCAAATGCGTTGTATCATACGGTATGTGTGTTCGACTGCGTTCACATTTTTTTTTTTTCTGCCCTTTTTTTTTCGCAGAGAGGGGGGGAGCGTTGACCCGCACCTCGAGCCGGTTGGGCAAAATTAGTGACATAGTACCGCGCGTTGCGAAATCGGCGCATGGTCGGTGTGCGGGACACCCGGCACCGGCTTGACTCGTGTAGCGCTTCTTCCCAAGATTTTTGCAGACAAACTTACTTGGAAGTATTGTGGGATGCTTTCCGCAGCGGGAAGAGGGATAAGACGCCCGTCTTTGTGGGCCAGGCTGAAAATTCTTGTGTGAAGCATGGGGTGTCCCTACAAATTTATCCCTAACTTGAGTTGAGTACGCACACGAAATGGGTTTCTTACGTCTGGTTCAAAATTCCGAGCCAAAACATGGGCCCCCTTTAAAACGACAGGGACTGCACCCACGTGCTTTGGGGGAGCTTTTTTTATATAGTACCAGGGATAGGATAGTTTATTTTTTTGCGGCCAAATTCTCCAATACTGCCGTGCACTGTACTGTCTGTGAGTCGTTTTTGTTTTGGGGGGTGCGCTCCCGATAGAGTTTTTTTTTTTTATAGCAGTCAGTATAATATAGCAAGGGGTCATGATCCCTGCCGAAGAAGTATACCTTGTATACATGCCCGACCGCGTTAGTTTGTTTGGGGTGTGCCCTTTCGGACCAGGGTACGAACTATATTCGATTTGGTACGTCAGGTGCTTTAGCAGCAGCAGCAGCAGCAGTAGTACCTCGTTTGATTTGTGCCGCATTTATTTGTGATGTATTTTGGCAACGCGTGGTTTGTCAGTTTGACGGCTGGAGGAACCGGCTCTCTCTCTCTCTCTCTCTCTCTCTCTCTTCCTGTTACGACGGCCCGGAGAAAATGTCCTTCAGCAGATGACAACACAGCAGTAACGATGGTCCCTCTATAGTGCCGGTTGAGTAGTTAGTGCCGGCTGCCCGCTTTACATAGCCTGTGAAATCGCGTGGCATAGATGGGATTCATTACAGTAGAGAGGTATACGGTATACAGTGTGCGGAGTAGTTACTGCCGGTCGCCGCTATAATAGTGCCGGTATGGTTGGCTACAGAGCGCATACCGGCACTATGGAGGGACTGCCACTGTATTGGTTCTATTAATAGGGCGTTTTGTGGAAACCCTCGTTTTTTAATCAGGTTTGGGTGTGTGAGCAGGGTGCGTGTTGGTGGGCCCTGCCTGTTGCAAATTATTACGCCCAGGGGACTCGTGCTATGACACCCCCATTGGGACTCTGGGGTCAACATCAAACGATCCTCGTATTATCGCGCAGAGTGGTGAACGACAACCGTTGCACATTTTCGCCCAAACAAGACATTTCTGACTGATGGCGGGCTCAACCACTCTCTGAATAACTACCGACCATGTTTTTTAGATCCGTTGTGTATTGTGTGCGTTGAATGTCTTGGCCGTGGGGGTTCTGTTTCGAGTTTTTTTTAGTACAGTACATATATCACTTTGTGCGGGAAATATTTTGAGCGTTCATCAACAAATCTGAAAGACCCAATAGTCCTCACATTCACGCCCAGAGTGGTACGTAGTTGTTTTGGTGTTTTGTGATTGGGTGGGTTGGGGTATAGAGCCTCTTAAACGTGAAGCCTCAGGAAAGTACGGTGGTACGTACCCGTGCGAGTGTATCGTTTGGAGGGCTCAGGCTTGGGAAGGACCGGGGTGACGAGCGGGAGCAGGGGGGGAGGGGGTTAAACCTACAGAAGAAGACAAGAGAGTTATTTTGCAGGGGGGGGGGGGGGGGGGGGGGGGCGTCTTGCAGTTAGATTTCGTCTGTTTATTGTGAAAGCGGGAGTTGGTGGAAATGGTTGGCGGTGTGATGCGTACTCGCTGAGTGAGACAGTTGGCGGTATGTTTACGTAGATATAGGGGCCACAGAGTGGCAGATAAAGGCAATGGCAGTGAATGGCGGTTATTATATGCAAAGCGGCCCGGGCCGCTGAGTTAACCCAGGAGTTTTTCTGCTTTTTTTTTCATCACTTTCACTCTCCAGCTTAACTCGTGGGAGGTTTTACCCTCAGCAATCTTCTGGGCAAGCCGTGGTCACAGGTGTCGTCCCTTCCCCCCCCCCCCCCCCCGGTACCTTTTCCTTCATTTTTATCGCGCATAGGTGCGTCCCCGGTTGCTTGGTAGGTGGTCCGCGTGCCTATCAAAATCAATTTATTCGTGGGTTCAAGTCCCACCGAGTGTGTGCTCGTAGGGACTTTTTCTTGCATAAAAAAAATGATCAGCGGAAAGCGCGAGAGTGTGAGTTAGCTACATTCGATGAAAATCGACGAGCCGTGGGAATGCTGAACCCTATGCGCGACAAAGAAAAAAAAAAGGCATGACCGGGGGGGAGAAGGGACGACACCCGTGACCACGGCTTGTCCAGAAGATCGCTGAGGGTAAAACCTCCTACCAGGTACGAGTTAGGCTGGAAAGTAAACGTGATGATGAAAAAGAAAATAAATAGGGTTCAGCATTCCCACTCACTGCTCGTCGAGTTTCATCGAACGTTTTGCTGACTCACACGCTTTCCGCGAATTATTGATAGTTTTTTATGCAAGAAAATGTCCCTACTCGTACGTACGACTATGCACTCGTTTATACTCGAACCTACGAAATTGATCTTACTAGCCACGCGGACCACTTACCGCGCCACCGGGGACGCTGATTGTAATGCATTAATACTTTTGTTTTTATGTATTGCTGTAGTTACTACTATACTGTGTACCAGCATACGAATATATAGTATTGCTAAAACGTGTTTTAGGGATTTACGATGTACGTAATAATGCCATATGGCATATTGTAAGGAGTTTTGTACGACGCGCGTGCAACATGATGATAATACTAACATTATTTCATACCACATATTATGTATTCAGCAGCTGCTCCTGCCCTCTGCTGCTCGCCCCCACGTTTGCCCTATTAATACTATAATCACACTGCCTGCCTGTAAAAGTTTAACATGCTTTCGTCGCTGTGTACCCGGGTCCCCGATATTTGACATTTTATCCTTATTTATGTTTACCTGGTATCATTTATTATTGCCACATCTATCTGACGATGTATATATACATAGGGTGTCACAGTCAATTCCAGATTTTTTTCTACTGGTAATACTGTACGCACTCGCACTTAAGTACGGTATACATACAGCAGTATAATACGTACCAGTGCGATAATACTATTACGGGGGACCATGGTTAATAGGACCAAATATTGTTATTACGGGGGACTATAGTTAACAGGACCTATGGTATACATAAAAACCTATATGTTTAACCATTTTTACCAACAAGATTTGGTCCTGTTAACTATGGCCCCCCGTAATAGCAAAAAAGGTCAAATATATAGGTTTTATGTAGACCATATAGGTCCTATTAACTACGGTCCCCCGTAATATTAATAATACCTAAACTTCATATTATATCACATACCTGGTACCTGGTACGAAAATAATAATACTAATACTGCTGTACCAGGCACCTGGTATAGTCTTAAACGTTGTTGTACCAACTGTTTTTTTCTTACTGCTTACTCTTACGTACTTACGTATATATATGCTGCAGGAAAACGCATTGTCTCTTGTTGTCCCGTTTTTTCTAGCATGCGCCCCGCTCCCCTCCCCCTGCCCCCTCTCGACTCTCGACAAACACGCCTGTGCTCGACAAACATACACACAAAAAAAACGAAACGGCTGGAATATTACATCCTCGATCTATTTCCAACACATCCAATATCCAACACACACGCACACTTTTTTTTTTCCCCACGTCACCCGTGTGGGGTTTGTCGCCGGAGAGTGCACACAGAGACTGCCGACAACCCGAAAAGGCGGACGCCATCATGTCGTTCGCCTTTGCCGTCAAGCCACCTGAGGGCAGCCGGCGGCTCTCGTCATGTTCCAGCGCCTGTCCGGTGAGAGACCAAAGATCCCACGCCGACGAAGATACGGTACCCGTACATAATAATAGGATACCTCTGCATGTGGTACCCGGCACGGATGTATCGTCCTTTGTACTGAAATATAAGGACCTTTTACATATTAGTTTTGATGACAAGATGTTATTATATTTAGAGACATAGTGGTACCGGGCAACATGATAAAACTTCGGGAGGTATCTTTCGGGAGAAGCAACACAACAGCAGTAGCGAGAAGACAAGGAAGGGTGTGGGGGCCTATCAACGGCGTGACCGCGTGACCAAACGAGTAGTGGCGACAGGCATGTTGCCGCTGCGCGCGTGTCCTCCATACATATATACGTCTGCCTGCAGTTTCGAAGACTTTTACTTGCTTGACACAGCTCTGGCGGCTTCGGCGCTTGCTTGCTGCAATAATCGTCATCATGGATGATTTGTTTTCGTCTCGTTTTTGTTTATTTTTTTCTCTTCGCATTCCCGAACGCACGTACGTACCTTGTACCTGGTATGTATGCACAAGTATCCGGCCACATATGGGCAGATAACTCGTATCAAAGATACACGACCGACAGTTACAGATTACCAGGCACATATTGTTTCGTACGGGGGGGCATATCTATCAGTAGTAATCAGAACCCACGATGGACGCAAAAACCTGGTATCCCCCTAACAGGTACCAGTATGTTTACACACCATATTGGGTTCCGATTATTACCACACACAGCGGGATAATATGATCTCCGTTTGCTTTGTGCTCCGTTCCAAAAGCGAGCGCGCAGTCATGCATGCGCATCGGATGCGCAGCATGTGCGTTTGCATGTTGAGCGGGAGACTATCCTGTCTGTATATATATGGAGTGTGGACATACATGTGGACATGATTATATGTTGAAGTTGACTTGCGTCGAGAAGCGACGAGGCAGGCCAGGGGCAATTTTTAGCACGAACGAGATATATATATGCTGTTGGGGATTTTTGGTTTTCTGTCTCTACCAGTACAGCAGTAGTAGTAGATCATGTTTTTTACGAAAAGAAAGGCAAGGACAAAGGTGAATTTTCGTGATAAAAAAAGGATGTCTTTGGGTTTTTGCCCAAGATTTGCCGTCAATTTTTTGGCTTGCTGGGTATCTTCGGTTTGCTGTTTGCTGGCACATCTATCTTTGGGTTGCTGGCCAACATGTCTCAAACAAACAGAATCGACGTGAGCGAGTCGACGAGGGAAGAAAGGCTTGAAGTCTCCTCGCGCGTAGTAGGAGTGCAACGTGCTATGTGACCCCTGATCTGAGAGTTACGACTGTTAATAGATAGGAGAGGGAGAAAAGAAGGGCGAAGAGTTAACACAAAAAAAAAACTGTGATGTGCTGGCATATCTACAGTATCTTTGGTTTGGTCAACTAACAACTGCTGTTAGGATCTCCATGATTATTTATTAATATGATGTAAACCGAATCGTATCTTTGGTTTGCTGGCGTATGCTCTGCTTGCTGCCATATATATCACAAATACCTGGTACCTACCTGGTATCTATCTAATGGCTTGCTGGCCAACAGGTCGATGATATATCTTTCGTTCGTTGGCCAACAGTTCTTGGCACGTACCAGGTATCATGTATGAGATGTGGAGGAAACACGGCGGTGGCTTCGTTTTAGATCGTAGGCGCTTACTTTTACGAGGCCCTATTATATATCGTGGCGACCGTGTGCCGTGGCGGCGGGCATCGTCGCCCACGAAGAGACTCATACATAAAACCAACGTGGCTATACTCGTTGTGTTCTTAATAGCTGCAGGACAACACACACAGCAGTCATCAGGGTCTACTAAAAACAATCTTGACACGAGGTACAGCAGTATAGTATATTAATAATAGTATAATAGTATCTTTTCTTGTGCGTACATCAGTAGGTTGCCGTGTAAACTGCAGGTAGAGCAAATCGCTTCTCTCGCAAGGCAATTTATTGGATTCGATAATTACTTCATAGAAAGTACAACACACCTCAGACAGATCATGATCTACCTGTAGGTCATCTACAGCAGATCATCTAGATCCCAACCCGCCGGTGTGATATGTTGTGCCGGATCTGCGTAGTACATATCCAACCCAGGAACTTACGTCCTATAGATCCTTAGGTTGCACGGGTTCCACCCGGCAACATGATGAGCTACTTGTAAATCACAGCACAGATCACACAGAAGAACAGGAATTTATTTGTCTGCTGTCCCAAAATATCTAGATCACGGCGCAGGAATCGACGATCTGTCCGAGGTGTAGGAAAAATCGACACAAACACAGAAACACATGTAAGTGCGTTAGTCGTACAGAGACCAACGTCGCACTCTCGGAATGCCGCAAGGTACCTGCTTCCCGCATCTTGCATATGACAAGCAGGTCAGAAAATCGATTTGCTGTTCTGTTTTCGTAGTTTTCATCTTGTGCACGAAAAAACACCCGAAAAAAACAAATCGTACGTATTGCAGCAGTAAACATCGCTGATTTTTTAATTCGGGGAGACAAAATCGCAGAATGATAAGGGGTCAAAATCGTCCTCGTAAATGTGTGGCTACCCTATCGTATATGCATGATGCCACAGGAGGACACCAATGAAATTTACGAAACGCCCGGTAAAAACGAGACGCATGAGAGAGATCCTAGCGATGGCTAGCCTCTATGTAACCGTTATGGTTCGCCATATTCTGATTATTAATGTGTTCTTCAACAATTTATCGTGCATGCACCAGTCTGACACAATTCGGATACCCCCTGGTGTCTCTTGTACAGTGCTGTGTGCGGCAGCGCTTGATTTTTTGGGCGGGTTAATAATTTCAGGCCGAGTGCTTTGGACGAGGATACTAATGTTGCTATTTTTACACTGGGATTCGTGTAAGAAATGAACTTTCTTTCATAAAGACTTCGAGCCTGACCCTACAAGATAAGAGTTTATCAAGTGGCGTCGCATATATTATTGCTGTATCGCCCTGACTGAGCCAACCAGAATATATTACTGCTCGTTGTATTATAGGTTGTTTTCCAGTTTCCTCGTGCATCATCCCCTGAAACTAAACAATGAAATGCTTCACACTACAGTAACTCAAGTCAATAATAAATAATTTTCATCCACCCCCACCCCCAATCCGTTTTTTCCACAATAATACACTCCGTTTATACATATGATACAATACCACAGGAATCAATAGAAGAGATCTACAAGAAACTCGAGGACGACGAGCCGGCGCTGGCTAGACGGGTGAACAAGAAGATCCGGAAGTTCGGGTTCGCGCCGAACTCCGCCGACCTGAACAAGTTCCTTGACCTCCACGCAGAGGAGTTTTTCATTCGCACCGTCGCCAAAGGTCTGAGGGAGCGGCTGGCGGCGCTCTACCTGGATGACAACCCCAGGAGATGGGTTACCGGGGCCTCGTTGTTTGTGAGTCCATCTCCCACACTGATATGTACAGCAGCAGTACAGGTGGTGTGAACTCTTTTGGGACTGCAGTCCCGTTTTGGGGACCAACTTACTAAGTAATTTGTGTGGTTAGTCTCCAAAACGGGACTGCTTCGAAACTCGTTAAGGCCGTAAAAGTAAAGACAATTATTAATACCAGGAGAATTGGCATTTGTAAAGAGAAAAGAAATTTGAGTGGTTTGTCCCAAAAAGGGGACTGCAGTTCGAAACGGGTTAAGGCCGTAAAAGTAAAGACAATACCAGTAAAAAAATATGACGTTATTATAAGATAAGACCGCACGTTTTTGGGCTTGTCACCGGTTGGTCTTAAAATGGAGAACACACTATATACTGTTCGCACGTGTTTTTTGTTAACACCGAATGCTTGAAGTATATCGGAACGGCCGCACGAATAAGCGCAACACATCGATCGGTGGAGATATTTTCTGGCGTGCAAGCTGTGTTGTTGTGGTTCGCGAGGTATGGATAGACATTCTTTGTACTGGTTGGGGAGGCGCTCTTTCGTACCAGGTAGTTTTTGTAGGGTTTCTTGTCTCGGGGAGAATGTTTTTGAGTGATTAACGCTGAAGCTCATGCTAATAAAAAACACGTTGGGCTACTGGCGCACGCGATAATAAGGATATATTTTCTACTACATGTTCCAGTCCGACACGAATCAAGTGCCCTCTGAAACCGCACGTAGTATGTACGAGTTTCTCTTTTGTTATTTATCATTCGTGTTCGGGTATAAGCCATGTCTCGGGTAACCATTGATTATTACCAGCCACGGGTGGCCGGGACCCCCCCTCCCCCCCTGCACAATGTGGGCGTAAACGAATCCTTGCGGAGGTAGGGAACAACTTATACAAGCAAACTCCACAAGGTGTCGACAACCTTTCAATTCCGTGTATACGCCTCATTATGGTGTGCAGCATTGCCCAAAGTCTCAACAATGATATTTTTACGCCAACACTGTGCGTTGGGGACGTCTCCCCCGGCATCCTGTGTGGCAGGAGATAGCGTGGGCTTGTTACGCTGATGATACAGCGGTTACATGTAAATTACCCTCGTGGTTGGTTGTTCGAGAGGTGGAGAAGAGGTTTCATGCTGAACAGGGTACCGCTCTTACAGGGCTGCGCACTGCCTGCGGCGGACGCGTGCTTGCGGTACTTAGAGTAGCACCTATTTTTTTAATCTGAACCTCCTCACTTGAGAAGCTCCCTATAATACCTCACCCATTGTCTTTTTTGAGAAAATCCAATGCATAAGATTAGCCCTTGTAGGACTGCTGTCCCATTTTGGGGACGACGTACCCAAATGTTAAGTAGATTGCCCCCATAACGGGACTAAGTGAACGGGACTGACTGCAGTCCTGTCGGGGTTAACCCGACGACAAATCGACCATGGCCTATTGTAGGTGTGTAGCGAAAAAAATATATTGCCCCCAACGCCCTTAAGGAACCCCGCCGGTCAGAAATGTTTCGGCCAAAAACAAAAAAATGCTCTCACTCTGGGCCTAAATTTAAGGACCGATTGGTCTCCATGCTACTGTAGAAACGGTCCATATAGCTCCGCCCATAGTGTAATATAAGGCATGCCTGTCGCACATAGCACGCGTCGCCGAGCCCTATTTCGAGAATGTGCAGCACGATGAGCCTCCTGCAAATGTCTATCACTCAGAAAACACCCCCCGGAAAAAGTAATTCTTGCCGTGTTGCGGGCTGTACGTTTTTTTTGGTACGGTACGCATGCGTATCTACAATGTTTTCCTTTCTGGAGGATTTTGGGCGTAGTCGCGTGACATGGTAACAGGAGCAAGGTAAATAATCCGATGGCGCTTTTTTGTGCTGCCACTGGAAAAAACCCCCCCGGAAGTCTCAACACCAGCCGTCGAAGTCTTGAAGATTTTCTACAGCCCCAACAAAGCCGAAAGTCATGAAGAACGACCAGCGAAAACATTATCGATAAATTAGCGTATAATGTGCTCACAGTTTACGTTATCCGACCTGTATCACGGGGGAACATAGTAACCAGGACCAAAATAGGTTTGGTAAACAATACTGGAAGATATATATTTTTGTGTGTATGGTGGGCCTTGATTCATATTGCCCCCCGTTAGAAGAAGAAACCGGGATACTACTGGCCCAGGCTCGATTTCTTTTTTATAGGAAGGGTTGTGTCCTTTGCTACGTCAACCGTTTCTAGATTTACTGTTTTGGCCCGGAAATCAAAAGGGTTACTTTTTTGTGGAGGCATTTCTTACGAGGGGGGGGCTGGTTTCGGTAGGTGGCACCACTTTTGACCTTTGATTCTTTGAGTACTGCAGTGTCCAGAATCCTAAACCTGACTCCAGTTCCGAGTGATTTTCCTCCCCAACTGAAGCTTCAGCCCCAAAGCGGTTAACACCCTCTTCTACTATTGGGACACCACGCACGTAAGAACCTCTGATGTTTGGACGGCCCGTTTAGAAAACTCTGTGTTTTTTTTGGGCCAGACTCGAAATCCATTCGCTCACGTAGAGATACGTAAGGTGCGGGGTTCCCTCTCTGTGGGCGAGGCAGGCGGACCACGCAGCAACAAGCGCTGCAACTCGCACCACATGGTCACGAGCCAACCGTCTCCGAAAACAAAAACAAGAACAGCAAACTACAAACAACCCAAAAACCGACGTGCTACTTACTACCAACTAAAACGGCCCATCTCGGTACGTAGCGACATCCAGAAAACAAGAAAAACTCCCCAACCGCCCATGACATGTGTGCACCCTTTCCACAACCCCCCCCCCCGTTCCGTGAAATCGTTCATGTAATGCCTGGATCCATCGGGAGGTGGTGTGGTGGTGGAGAAAAACCAGTGAATACATCGTCGTTCGCGACCTTGCGTCTGACAATCCAACGCCAACCTGTGCTATATGAATACCCCGCTTCGCTTCAGATTGGCGAAAATGCGAAACGTCACGAACACAGGGAAGCAATCAACCCTCGTCCCTTTCGATCCGAAGGAACTGTAAAGGTCATGACGAGAAGTAACACGTATACCCGCCCCCGCCCCAAATGTTGGAGGTGTCTTTGCTAGGAGTAGAAACGGTGCTCCATCTTGAAAGAGATACTACTTGGTAAAATATCAAATGCAATAGGTGAGTACGCTGCCCTCCTCGCCTACCCTCGCGCCGATCTGACGCCGTACATGAACAGCCTGCCGCAGGAGGAACAGCCTGTCCCGTTTCTTCTGTTTGTGCCACGCGGTTTACTTATTTCCTGTGTGATATCCTCGACGCTTACCTACTGGCTCGACTGACGCCCACCGCCGCACCCCCTCCTTCACCATCACGACATAGCAAATATGTTAAAAATAGGAGACCACGGTTTGACCCCTCGACTGACCGCCCCTACACTAAAGGCGGTATAATAATCTCTTCAGAGACCACGGATTACCCCTTGGCTGACCGCCCCCTATACTACAACCAGTATCATTAAATTCTCGGAGACCGCGTTTTGACCCCTTGACCGACTGCCCCCTGGACTAAAACCACCGTAACAAAATTCTCGGAGACCGCGGTATGACCCCTTGTCTGACCGCCTCCTATACTAAAACCAGGACCAGCTGACATGGCATCCTGGGAGACCGCGGTTTGACCCCTTGACTGATCGCCCCTTACACTAAAAACAATATGATAAGATCGTACGTTGTTGGCCGCGGTTTGGCTCCTTGGATGACCGCCCCCTACGCTAGAAAAAACATAATAAGATCGTACGTAGTTGACCGCGGTTTGGCTCCTTGAATGACCGTCCCCTACACTAAAAAACCTATAAGAAGATCGTAGGAGACCGCGGTTTGACCCCTTGACTGACCGCGCCACCTACACCAAAACCAGTACAATGGGATCCTAAGAGACCGCGGTTTGTCCCCTTGACTGACCGCCCCCTATACTAAAACCAGTATTACAAGACCCTACGATAGGAGACTGCGCTTTGAACCCTTGACTACACTAAAACCAGTACAAAAATATCCTAGGTTCCCGCCGTTGGACCTCTTGACTGACTGCCCCCTACACTGAATCTAGTACACTAAGATCCTAGGAGACCGCGGTTGGACCTCTTGATTGACCGCCCCCTCTACTAAATCTAGTACAGTAATATCCTAGGAGACCGCGGTGTGACCGCTTGACTGGCCGCCCCCTACACTACATCTAGTACAGTAATATCCTAGGAGACCGCGGTGTGACCGCTTGACTGATCCCTCAATATTGGAACCAGTATAGTAAAATCCTAGGTTACCGCCGTTGAACCCCTTGACTGACCGCTACCTACATTAAATCTAGTACAACAATATCCTAGGTTCCCGCCGTTGGACCTCTTGACTGACTGCCCCCTACACTGAGTCTAGTACACTAAGATCCTAGGAGATCGCGGTTGGACCTCTTGACTGACTGCCCCCTACACTGAATTTAGTACAGCAAGATCCTAAGAGACGGCGGTTTGACCTCTTGACTGACCGCCCCCTTCACTGAATCTAGTACAGCAAGATCCTAAGAGACGGCGGTTTGACCTCTTGACAGATCCCCCAATATTGAAACCATTATAGAAATATCCTAGGTTGCCGCCGTTGAACCCCTTGACTGACCGCCCCCTACTCTAAATATAGTATAACAAGATTCTAGGAGACCGCGTTTAGACCGCTTGACTGGCCGCCCCCCCCACAAAAACTGGTATATTGACGTCACAACCAGCAGCAGCGCTTATCCGTGCCTCCCCCCGCCTTTAGCTGACGAAGCCACGAAATCCACCACGAGCAGCAATTCTTTCCCGTGCTCCCCTCTCCCGAGCAGGCGAAATTATTAAAGTATTGGCGAGCACCAATACGACCACCAGTCAATGCTTTCCCGGGCCGACCGCCCCGCTCCCAGAGCTGACGAATTTTCGAAAGCTACGACTATTAATAGCAGCAAGTATCGTTTGTTTCACGGGCGCCCCGAGGGTTGTAAATACCTCGCCCCAGCCTCCATAAAATGGTTGAATGCACTTGATCGAAAAATTCTAATCACAAATGGTTGAACCACACTTGATCGAAAAGTCCGACCTTACCGAGGGTTGCTTTACCTCTTTTACGAGAAAATGGTTGATACACACGGTGTACGAGACGAATATAACCAACCCTAACCCTATCCCTAACCCGAACCCAATCAGAGCAACCTCAACCCTGGCCCCACTAAGCCAATCAGACCATAGCTCGAAAGCGTGGTACGCTTTACCGACCATAACCCCCAACCCTGACCCCGACCGCCAGGGAAATTTTCGTGATGGAGACATAACGAGGAGTTAGTTTGGGCGACCATCAAACCATTTTTGTCCAGAGCTTGAGATATTTTTTTGGGGAACGGAAGAATAAACGACGAGCTGCAATACGTGTGTCGAGTATGTACCAACCATTGTTCGTCGCGTACCAAGGACAAGCCGTAAAGAACACTACTTAGTGCGCGCCCTCCCCCTTCCCGCTTGACTACACCCGTCAATTTGGTCAAATTCGGGCTAAGCCGTGAACGCTACTACTTACAGTAGTGCCCCCCCCCCTCCCCTCCCTCTCCCCGTTTTGAGCTTTGATGCGACTGGGAAATGCAGAAGCCCGCATCCTTCCCCCAATGACCCTAACAATAATCTCGACCGCCAGGGAAATTTCTTGACGTGGGAAATTTCTCGGAATGTTTCGCCTGAGGATGATCTCGGCGTGGAACATGTCTCGGAATGAAGGTTATTGTAGTGTGGAATATCATCCATTTTTGTCGACGCTGGCCCCGAGTCGCAAAACGCTACCTCGTTCATACACGCCCTCCGCCTTCGCTTCAAGATTCGACGCGATCGTTAAAGTCTCGAACGCACATCCTCCTCCCCGGTCACCTGGGAATTTTCTCGGCCTGGATTTTTTTTCGGTCTGAAGATTCATTGAGGAGCTACTAGAAAATCGACGACCAGTGGGAATATTGAATGAAATCCCTCTGCGCGATAACAAATAAGGCAAGTACCGGGCGGAGGGGGGGTGTACTCGGTAGGAGATATGTACTCGATCTCATGCATGGCCGTAGTCGTATGACCATAGACCCTCGCGCCCCTACAATGCCGGGACGGAGCATGTCGGGCTTTCACCGACCAGGCAGACATTGCTTGCACCAAGCGCGAAGCGCCGTGAGGTGTCTGGCGAGTCGCATGAAGGGTGAGCTGCATCCTACTAAGAACCGCCTGTGAGGCGGACTTGCATATGGATGACAGCTTCCATGAGTTGATTTAATTTCCGGTGTAGGCACTTCCAGAGACAGCAATGGGAGTACTATGTAACTGCCTCTTGGGTGCCTTACCTTGAACACTACGTGAAACGATCATTCCCACTTTAGCGGAGTAAAGGTTGTTCACCTCGCCAAAAAAACAACCAGTTGTGGGCGACCGCCAAAAAAACAGAAAAAACAAAAAACGGTACCCTGGTTGTCTAGCTCACGTAGTGAGCGGCATGTTTTACAGTGTCGTTTCCAACCGACGCCAACCCAACCTATATAAAATAGGGGGGGGGGATTTGTACTCGATATCATGCATGGACGTTGCCGCATGACCATAGACCTTCGCCTCAATGCCGGGACGAAGCACGTCGGCTTTTCACCTCCTATGAAAATTTTGGTTGCACCACGCGCGAAGCGCCGTGAGGTGTCCGGCGAGTCGCGTGAAGTGTTAGCTGCATCCTACTAAGAACCGCTAGCGAGGCGGACTTGCACATGGATGACAGCTTCAATGAATTAGCTTATTTTCCATTGTGGCCACTTCCGGAGACAGCAATAGGGGGGGGGGGTTGCTCAAGTATCATGCATGACCGTAGTCGCATGGTCATAATCCTCGCGTCCCTCGTACAATACTGGGACGGAGCACGTCGATTTTTCACCGACGAGGCAGACGTTGCTTGTTGCATCAAGTGCACAGCGCCATGAGGCGTTCGGCGTGTCGCGCGAAGGGTGAGCTGTATCTTACTGAGAACCGCTAGCGGGGCGGACTTGCATATGGATAACAGCGTCAATGACTTGATTTTCTTTCCGGTGTGACCACTTCCGGGGGGGAGAAGGGAAGTGCCGGTCGCCCCAGTGGTTCAAGTGGTTAACCTCGAATTCTACTTGTTTGTGCCCTGGGTTCGAGCCCCAGGTGGGTCGGACTTTGACTTCATTTGCAAAAATAAAAAAGGATTCAATTGTTGAGAGCGCCTTGCAGCGTCGGTAGGCACAATTCGATGCGAGTCGACGAGGGAAGAAAATGCTGAAATCTTCTCGCGATAAAAATGAAGGCACGTATCGTAGCGGGAAGGGGGTAGAAGAGCCTGCAATGTGACCCCGGATCTGAGTTACGAGTGGGAAGGAGAGAGAGAAGAAGATGTGCGAAGAGAATGAATGGGATGAGGAAAAAAAAGAAAAAAAAAGGAAAGACGCATGTGAACACGGCTTGTCCAGAAGGCTGGAAAACAAAAAGGTGGTTCTTAAAGACAAACATAACAAAAATATGTGGACTGCCGACCATTTTATCGAAGCTGGGTCGAAGCGTTCTACGATAGAGGTTCATACCTCACCCGAAAACTGACTTCAGCAAATTCAGCCAAAAACAAATAGCATCCCGATGAATTCTCCCATGGCCCAAGTGTACAAAAACGTCATGGTTCGAAACAAGATTGGCATTCCGACGATTTTGGATTGAGGAACCCCGTTATCCAGAAACCATGTTAGCGGAAATGTGCTACCTCTATCGTAGAACGCGTCGATCAAGCTGCCAACATTACCTTGGTCCCCCCTCTCGCTTCAAGTTTTTTCACGCGATTTTAGAAAGACACGAAAACGTCACGAGTGTCAACCACATTCTCCCACCGCCCTCCCGTGCTCTGTTTTTTTTTTTTCACGGAAACGAGCAGTCGGACAAGATGATGGCGGACAGCGAAATCGACAAGTGGAACAACCGTTGCGATTTAAAACAGGCGAGGTTCGAGGATGCTTACGACGACTACGACGACGTGCGCGACGATATGGACTTCTTGAAAAGAAAGGAGAAGTTTAAATGGCAGAAGGAGGCATCGAAGATTCGGGTGGGTGGGTGGGTAGGTGGGTAGGTGGATGGGTGGGTGCACCCGTCATATCGTTCGGGTGTATCTATGAATAGATCGTGTGGGTACCTGCTGCGCCCTCCAGAGTTGTCGTTGTTTGGGGCGGTGGTGGTGGCGTTGCTGATGTAGTTGTTTGCCTGTATTGTTTTCACCGTGAAACGCGGCTAAATGGATGCCCAAGATGGCCTTTGAGTCGCGGTGAACTAGAAAAATGAGCTAATGCCCGCCAGGGCTTGTACGCGATCAAAAGTGAACGAAAACGCTTCAGCGAACACTTTCGCCTCTGTCGCACCGTAGTGTTAAAGCTACCTGTAACCTCTGATTGATGCCTAATAGATGTATTTATCACGTCTAAATATATACACACACACTGCCTGAGTTCTGCAGCTTCACTTTCTTCTCCCCTTAACAAGAGAAGGGATACAACGAAGTGTACATATATCCTGCATGAGGTTGAGAAAAAACTCATACAGTAGTACGCGCGCGATGGAAGTATCACGCACAGCTTGCAAACATTAGTGTCGATGAAACCCTCAATCTCACATGAAAAACGGAAGGGTGCGTGTTGCAGAGTTTGTTTCGCACCTCAGACAAAAAAACAAAACATTTGTTCGGCGATCCTCGTTCGTTCGAGGTGCCCAGCGCGGTGAATTCATGGCCCCCTCTCGCCAGCCCGATTGCGTGTTTACATCTTTATTTTGTTTGACGTCTTCGTGGTGTTTTGTGATACCTAGCTGGCTTTCAGATGCATCGTTGGTGTACATTCTGGCTTTCTTCTTCTTCTGGGGAATGGCTTTTGATCAACGTTGAAGCTCATGTTGCACATTGTCGGATGACAAACGCACGGATCGTGAATATTTTTAAGAGCTCGTGGTATCATATGATACCTGACAGGCTTCCAAAAGAACCGCTATATATGGGAAGAATTTTCACTGCCACCCAGACTGAGGTGTCGCTGCATGCTCGCTTTTGTCGTCTCACGACTCGACATCGTCTTCGACCACGGCCTCTCTGCATTCTCCCGCTGCCAATCCCCGTCGACAGGAGAGGGTGCGCCTCATGCAGGCCGATAGCGAGGAAGCGAGTGTGAATCGCGCCTACGAGCTTGCGGACATGTACGATGCGGCGGACGACACCAAGATAATTGTGAGAAACGTCGTCGACCTGTTTTCACTCTACCCTCTATGCGTCGCGACGGCGTGGGCACACAAAGCGTGGCACCTTGTTTCTACTGTTGACGTTGCTTTGACGTGCGCGAGTTATGGAGCAGTTTATGTATATATCTGCCTTGACAATCGTTGACAGGACGGACAGGTATATCATCTACAGATAGGTCATGGGTTAGATCATCCAGATTCTAACCTGCTGTAGTGATATCTCGTGCAAGATCTGTATAGCACATACCCAACCATGCAAACCTGTGCTATAGACCATGCGCATTTTTACGGCTCCCAGCCGGCAATATGATGAGCTAGATCGTACAGATCAGGGATCTATCTACTCCGAAATATCTAGATCATGGAGTGGGGACCGATGAACTGTCTGAGGGGTGTGCAATCAGTCCACCGAGCACGATTCGTGTACTTTTTTGTTTCTCCTGTATGTAGTTGCGATGAACCCTTTTAGCACTGTAGTCTCGTGTTGGAGACAAACTACGAGGAATTTGAGTGCTATGTCCCCACGACGGCACTGCAGGTCTAAAAGCAGTCGTACCGATTGTGTTCGGAAGTTACGATCATGGAGGGGAAACAGCAGCTCCTCGTCTGACCGCACATGGTAGACGGGTTCATCAACAACAACAAAAACGATCGATAGAGGCACTCGGATGCTTGAGCGAAGGACGCAACCTAACGGTATACAGGTTTGCACCCTATTTTCTCTGAGGTTAGCTTCCTCTAAACCTCGCCCAGAATCTGATTTTAAGGAGACAAAAAACGAACTTAACCCGTTCGAGACCCCCTCGATAGCGACAAACGATGAAACATCCCGTAGTCTAGGTGTGCCCCGAGAAATACCGTAAAACCCTAATGGCATTCCAACGATGAAACATCCCGTAGTCCAGGTGCACCCCGAGAAATACCGTAAAACACTAGCGGTATTCCAACGATAAACCATCCCGTAGTCTAGGTCTGGTGTGTCCCGAGAAATACCGGAAAACACTTATGGTATTCCGACGATAAGGCATGCCTTGATCGATAAATCTTCAGCTGAGGATGAGCCTCGTCGGGCATAAATATTTTCGGCGAAGGGATATGTGTCGCCACCTTAGTCGATGCCCCCGCCCTCTCGAGCGGAGAGTGTAGACAATATGGAGTGCGGGGGGGCAGATCGGCCTACTACACTGGACGTAGCTCATCGCACCAACAACTTTGATCATTTCTTTTGAGGATCCGTTTCCCGCTGACCCCTGTTCGCGTGATATATATGGAAAAACGAAAAAGCAAAATACAGCGCCGTAAGCCAAACAAGTATCAGGTACCAGTATGCATTACATGCCGAGGAAAACATCAGACTGTGCCTTTAAAAACCCTTGATCTATATAGGTGCCTCACAATGCAACATTGTGTTGGTGCGTCTTTGACAACAAGGGCGATTTTCGGTTTTAGGATGTAGATCGTGGCAACCCTTCACTCGCCCCCCCACCCTAGCTCAAGGTTCATCACAAAGGCCGGGTCGGTCCTCCTAATCTCGATTTGCTCGTTTATTTTATCAGCGGGGCAAGTCGCGAGCGACACCCTTAATACTTCAGAACGCCTCTTTGCGTCTTGGTAACTGCATCTCATAGTTTTAGACTAGGGAGTAGTCTACATGGTTAGCGTCAGCATCTGCGCGTTAGTTGCACCTACGTCGGTCGCTTGCAACTGGAGTTTGCATTAGGTCTGCTTCGTCGCCCCTCCGAGTTTTAGCGTTCCGTCGAGTTGGTTTAGCTCACGCTCATGGTTTCATTTTCCACGCGACATATGACTATGGACGAGAATGTCGCGGACGCACTTCCAACAGACGCGCACCCCGCCATCAAACAATAATTCGTCAACACTAGACCCCATGCTACGATAGGGACGCGTGCTGCGGTAGGGGTAGAAAGCACCTCAGTTTTGCCTTCCGAGGCTCCTCACTTGACTTAAAAAATAGCTCCATCTATCACAAAAAATGCTTCAAGAAAGTATTCGATCAACTTGATGAGCAATCCCATGGCCTTTTTTTTAGGTCTGTATCGAACGCTGGAGTAAAAACAAGCGGCAAGGCATGCCTTGTTGGGTAGTTCTTCAATGCTCCCAAGGAAGGAAGCCCCACCGATCAGAATTATTACCTCATAAGGCAAAAATGAGGGCTTACTGGAATCAACCCAATGACCAACCCCATTCATGGCCTAGGTAGGCGTTAACGAAAACACATTGTACCAGCACGATTGACTAGATGCTCAGTGCCCTTAAGGTGCTCCGTTAGTCAGAAATATTGCCTTAGAAGGCAAACGAGTTCTATATACCCCTATCGTAACACGGGTTTTTTAACAGCTCACATTAACCGCGGTCACCGCTCCCCCTTTAACCAAAACTGCCAGGAGAGCCACTGGAAAGGGTTTCACCGTCGAGCTCAGGAGTTAGGTGCTATGCTCGGCGATTCT
Source organism: Nereocystis luetkeana (assembly GCA_031213475.1). Lineage (NCBI taxonomy): Eukaryota > Phaeophyceae > Laminariales > Laminariaceae > Nereocystis > Nereocystis luetkeana. The sequence goes on along the minus strand of JARUPZ010000034.1, from coordinate 4,148,808 downwards.
ACCGAGGGGGCAGGACCGGGCGCCGGGCAGGTACATACGATTTAGTAAATTGGCACACGGCGGCACATGTTGGTTTGGGTATGTGGAAGTTTGGCAAGCTTACACCATGACCTTTACCAGTCTGATCAGAAATACAAGGCAGACTTCGATATTTTTGTCACCATCTAAACGTCCCTTATACTTACGATCACACTGGTACCAATACGCCGGAGGGTAAACAAATAGAAACGAAAACAGCTCGCAAATTGTGGCGACTTTAGCTATCTGGAGGACGAGAGGAGACACAGATTTACACTTGTTGCGCACACGCGAAGTGTCGAAGGTACTACAGTAGGTAGCTAAATAAAGGGGAAAATGCAGAGTTAACAGCAGTTCCCACACACGAATATGGCGTCGGAAAGAAACGAAACACGGAATCCCTCACGTGAAAAACTAAGAGTGGACAACGCGCGCTTGTTGTCCGTGCGGCGAGCTCAGGTGGAATTGAGCGAGATTTTGGGAACCGTTGATTGATTGCACAGAAGGCTAGGATTTTTTTTTGCGGTCTGGACGACGGCCATGTTTGCCAGCCGGCATGTCGATCAGAAGGGGGAGGTGGAAGGTTTGGGCTGGGTGCAGTATGGTATTTGGTTAGACACGTAGGAAAACGACAATGGCAACGCGTAGTATTGAAAGTATGAACGAAAAACTGAACTGAAAGTAGGTGCCTGGTGATGAAGCGATACTTCGTGGGTCGCTTGATGTGAGCTGCAGGCCGTCCTTGCCTTGTTGTTTCGAATCGGTTAATAATAAACAAAACAATAAAAAACGAACAAAATAGGAAAAAAACGCGAACGACAATCTGTCCTCGAGTTGTGCGTGAGCACGCGCCCCGATGTCGTGGGTCCCTAAAGCCACAACACGTAGAAGTAAGCACCATTTTGGAGTTTGGGCCCGCCCATCTCGGCCAAGCCAAGAAGCCGCCATCACTCTTGTGCAAATACCAAACTTTGATCACGTTGGCTGGCAGCCAGCCTGCAGAGTTTGCGCACCGCGATGATAGCGTTGTTTAGCGGCGCACCGTGACGCGTGCTAGGATAGGGGTTCGCCTTGTAGCACGTTTCGGGCGAATCCTTCTGACTGACGCGGCTCCTTAAGAGCACTGAGGAACTATAGTAGTGTCCAATATTGTTTGAACCCCGTTCACGTTTTACTATGTTTTGCGTTGTACACCTACCTACGTAGGTTACTTCACCCTGATTTTGTGGCTATTCAGGTTTTGTAGATGAAACCGAGAGAGAGATACTCAAGTGCGGACTCTCAGACGTTTTAGGAGCTATTCCTACCGGAGCACGCACACGTCCCTTGTCATTGTATACATTAACTCTTTAGGCTACAATGCCTCCCGGACTTTGCCTAACCTAGCAAATCCTGCTATTTCTGCATGTGATGCATATAACCACCCACACCAATTTGCATTTTGGTTTTCGGCACATGATCTCCTTCTCCCAAATACCGCCCGCCGAAAATCATATTTTGACCTACCGCAGGAGGAGTCGAAGGTGAACGCCCGACCAATTTCTACGGGATCCTTGGTATCATCCACTAACACGGGTTACGCCGCATCCGTCGAAGGCACGGCCGGCCAAGCGCTGTCACCGCCCTCTTCTCGCCCACCCGGGGCACTCGCCTGCCCCAGTTCGGCCAGATCGAGTTTGTCAGAGGGGAGCGATTCTGCTGGGCGAATGGAGCGACTCCGTCGTGTGTCTTTGATGGATTACAAGATACCGAAAATGCACCCACTAGCAGCTACCGGCCCCCCTTCCGTCGACACAGGCTACGCGGCATCTGCCGGAGGTGTGGTTGACGGCGCTTCGTCGGCGGGTAATAGCCCACGCAGCAGTGGGGGCTTGCAGCCGAATTCCAACGTGGCACGTTCGGTTGATCTGACACCAAATGCACGCGGTACAGCACCGAACGCTGGCGGTGTGACACCGAATAATGGCGGCGTGATACCGAATAGTGGCGGCCTGACACTGAACGCTGGCGGTGTAACACCGAATAGTGGCGGTATGACACCGAATAGGGACGGTGTATCACCGGATAATAGCGACCACTGTCCAGACGCATTGTTGGCCTTGGTCGATGTAGCTTATAAGACTTCATCAGAATCCTCAGCATCTTCACGGATACCGCCGAGGTTGGAGGCACCTTCTTCACTAGGAAACCGCTCCCGCAGTGAAAATAAGTCTTCCGTCAGAAGGGCGGCCTACCCAATGGAGTCGATATCCGACGCCGCTTCACGACACTCGGGCGCACCCTGCAGCCCGCGTTTGAAAGGAAATGTTTCCTCCGCGTATGATGAAAATGATCCTGCTCTTACCGTGGCGCGGCTCCCAGCGTGGCTCGCAGTTTCAACGGAATCGTCAAGGCCTCCTTCGGCGCCGTCTGACGGTTCTCCCGATCCAGCCGAAACCGGCTTGCTGTTACGGCCAACTCCAGGTTCATCATCTCCTTCGAACCAGCTGGAGTGGGACCCTGGCAACACTTCTTGCTTGGAGTCGAAGAGAGGAAATCACAGGGTAGACCCGGCTATCTCTGTCTCGCCCCTGCCAAGGTCAGAAGGGGCCTCGATGTCGTTGGGGTCTTGGCGCACCTCACGCCTTCCGCAGCTCGACGACCGGGCTACGGAAAGGCAAGCGTCCCCTTGTTGTGGAAGCAGGTCCTCCGGGAGACGGAACTCGCTTCTGCTGGCGTCATTGACTACTTCATCGGCTTCTCAGCAGAAGCGGCACACAGACAAAGGGCGCGAATTTACATCGAAGAAGGCTTTTTCTGATGAACTATCGTTGGACGAACGATCTCCTTTTTCGGGTTCGTCGGTAGCAGGACCATCCCTAGCTACTGGGCGTCTCGAGCAGGTCAGACGCAGCCTCCCCTTGTCAGAAACAGCTTTGTTACTCGTGGAGGAGTTTGACAGCGGACGGGTCTCTTCCAAAATAAAGCCACCGCGTTTAACGTCGCTGACTCTATCCATTTTGGGGGGTTTCACTTATCGCCCCTTTCTCGCGGGAGTAGGTTCTACGGGCAGTCCGGACAGCGTAGACACTGATAGGTTTTCCGAAGCCTTGCTTTCGGCCACATCATCGACCTTTTCGCGCTACGCGCGAAGTGAGTCTGGCGAAAGTTCTGCGTCCGTAGGATTACGTTCGCCAGGTGGTGGGTACTATAGTACCAGTCGGCGCACTTCATTTTGTTTGTCCGTTTCCGCCACACCTTGGCGCAGCCTTGTTGAGCACGACGAGAGCCCCTCTGCGGCGGGAAGCTTTTCGCCTTCCGGTTCTAAGATTATCTACGCATCCCACGGCAAAGCGGCGGACAAGCCGACGCGTCTAGTGAAGGAAACACCTCTTCCTGACGAAGTACAAGCTATGCCAACGATCAGGCTGGCTAGGTCAACTACCGGGAACGAAGAGGACAACCCCCGCTGCGCAGACGCAATGCGTTCGCCGGTTTTAGGGAAGAGTATCACTGACGTGGTGTCGGCGTTGCGGGAAGATTCGCCATCGCCTGCTACCATCGATGACGGACCAGCTGAATCAACCATTGAAAGCGACAAGGGCAAAGACCCCCGTGTGGATGAAGTGCGTTCCCCGGTTTTAGAGAAGGGTACCACCGACATGGTGTCGGCGCTGCCGGAAGATCTGCCGTCGCCTGTTACCGCCGACGACGGACCAGCTGAGCCAACCATTGGACGCGACGACGGCAAGGGCCGCTGTTTGGATGCAGTGCGTTCGTGGGTTTTGGAGAAGGAGTTCCCCCACATGGTGTCGACGTTGCGAGACGATTTGCCATCGCCTGGTACTGCCGACGACGAACTATCTGGGTTCACCATTGGAATTGCCGAGGGCAAGGGCCGCTGTTCGGATCCAGTCCCATCGTCGTTTTTGGAACAGGATATCACCAACATGATGTCAACGTTGCGGGAAGATCAACCATCGCCTGCTACCAACGACGACGGACCAGCTGATGCAACCATCGGAAGCAACGACGGCAAAGGTCGCCGCCTGGATGCAGTACGCTCGCCGGTTTTGGAGCAAGAGATCGCCAACATGATGTCAACGTTGCGGGGAGATTTTCCAACACCTGCTACCGCTGACGATGGATCAGTTGATTCAACCACTGTAAGTGACGAGGGCAAGGGCCGCTGTCCGGACCCAGTTCTCTCGCCGGTTGTGGAGAAGGATATCACCGACATGATACCAACGTCGCGGGAAGAGTTACCGTCGCCTGCTACCTCCGACGACGACGACACAGTTGAGTCAACCATTGGAAGTGGCAAGGGCAAGGGCCGCCGTCTGGATGCATTGCGTTCGCCGGTTTTGGAGAAGGACATCACCGACATGGTGCCGACGTTGCGGGACGATTTGCCATCACCTGCTACTGCCGACGACGACCTAGCAGGGTTATCCATGGGAAGTGACGAGGGCAAGGGCCGCTATCTGGACTCATTCCTTTCGCCAGTTTTGGAGAAGGATGTCACCGACGTGGTGCCAACATTGCGGGAATATATCCCATCGCCTGCTACTGCCGACAACGGACCAGCTGAGTCTACCATTGGAAGTGACGACGGCAAGGGCCGCCGTTTGGATGCAGTGCGTTCGCAGGTTTTGGGGCAGGAGATCACCGACATGGTGTCGACGTTGCGGGAAGATTTCCATTCGCCTGCTACTGCTGACGACGAACTAGCTAGGCCAACCACTGGATGTGACGAGGACAAGAGACGCTGTCCGGATCCATTAATTTCACCGGTTCTGGAGCAGAATATCACCGAAACGGCGTCGGTGTCGCGAACAGAGTTTAACTTTGTTTTAGAGCAGAGGAAGATCGATATGATGCCTAAATCACTAGAAGCTTTGCCGTCGCCTGCTGCTGAACACAGGCAAATCGAACGAGAGGGCAGTAATTTATGCTTGGCGGCCCCGTCTCCATCTTTAGAGTTGCATGCAACTGACGACGGCGCGTTAACATCGAGGTCGGACGAGCCATCACCAGAAGATCCGTTGGCCTCTTATTGCTCGGGCGTCGTGACCGCCGGTAACAACAACAGTGGAATCAAGAACGAGGGTGTTCTACCTTTACTTTCTTTTCCAGCGGCCGCGGTGGCCGACAATGCAGTATCGGCATCGCCGCGGGTACTCTCACGAGAAGAAGGCGACCGAGGTCTCCGTTTCGGCGACTCTCCATCAGTGTCGCAGCGGGGGTCTTCTGATTCTACCTGGTCGCTGACGAGGTACGTAGCATCAGGGAGGGCAGGCGATGTTCACGATGGTTCCGATTCAAGCTGGTCACTCACAAAGGGCATCGCTTCCGGGGAAATCGATGTATCTGCCGGAAAGACTCGGAACCCTGGGTCGCCGATATCCGAACTGTCGTTCAGGATGACACTGGAGCACGGGCCACAGCCGTCGACCGAGAGTAGCGTCGAGCCATCAGGAGACTCGGACACGAACTCTGCGCCAGCTCCTGCCGCGCATAACACTGACTCTGCGACCGCAGGAAGGGACAACCGGATACATCCGGTATCCTCAGTACTGTCTGCTTTGAATTATGGATCTTCTGACGGTAGGAGTTCGGCACACAGTCAAGACGCGGACGAACGCAGGCGTGCCGGAAGGGTTGCGAGAACATCACCGAGTCTCGGGTCGACCGTGTCAGAACCGGCTAGAGGAGTTCTTCATTTTACAACTCGCGCTAACGCATCCATTTCTAGGGAAACAACAAGCTGCGCGCGACTGCACTCTCGTTATCCTCCTTCGGAAAGTGAACGGCGTGGAACTCTTCACCAAGAGCGCTCTAGCAGCACCCGGTGCTCACCGGCGCAACCAGCTTGTAGCGAAGTTTCCATGCGGCAGCGAAGTAGTCCCAATCCGTCCACGAGGCGGAAGCCTTCATCTTCATCTGGAGGAGACGAGTTTGGGAGCACACAACAAGCAACCAACATATTACCGAGTACGGTCGTATCTCGGCAGAAAATCACCACCAGCGTATCTAGAGCACCTCGCGGCCGGATAGAGCGCGAAGCTTACTCTTTTCAGCGGTCTTCGTCAACACCCAGCGCTCGGACGAGCGCAAGAGATACAGGGCCGAACCATGGCAAGCACAGGGGCAAAGGGCTGCGAGCCGTTCGTTCATCCGGCGTTGAAGGATTGCCGCCCAAGACTAAAGCTAAATCGTCATCAACTCCACAGAACCGTACGCCCCCTATGGCGGCCGCGACTGTACGGACCAGCTCCAATTCATCGTCGATATCACAGAACAGTGCGCCCATTTTGGCGTCCGCGCCCGTAGGGTCTAGTCAGTCTCATGTATCTTCGGCTACATCCTCATCGACATCATCGGGTCGCCTCAGGGTCAGCGGGCAACACGGCGGCGAATCCACGAAATACACACCTACTTTACGTGCTTCTCCCCTTACGTTCGATGTCGTCAGCAGTACTCACCGTTCGACCCAACGGAGCAACTACATATCTGCAAAGAACGGCACTGCAGCAAGACCCAGCCAGTCACGAAGATCTCCACGAGCATCGCGTTCGGCATCTCTCTCTGCTTCGAAGGTCGAACCACGAACTAGAGAGATTATGAAGTCTACATCCATTCCCAGACGGTCCTCCATCGAGGTCAAGACGACAAAAACCTCTCGCTCTCGGTCATTGGCTATTCAAAGTCGATTTTCCACATCTGGCTCGCCTCGAGTTCCTCGGGGGCACTCCCGCGTACGAGCGCACCGCTCGTCATGCCGGTCGCCTTCCTCCGCTGCAGTAAATAAACTTAGCGGGGAAGAGGACCGCCCGCGAACGTCTACCAATCAGAGTCGAACCGTGGCACCGTCTCAACGGCTCCCTTGGGGTGCATCTTGGACCCCGGTGGTTCTGTCAAGTGCATGCGCATCTAGCGCGGGATCTGTGGCTGCAGTATCTCCAGAGACAGAAAGGACGAGTATCAGCGGGTGCAGTGGTGGAGTCAACGGTGGTAGCCAGGGAGAAGAGGACAACGCACCCCATTTTAGCGCCCGTGATGGTTCGGCAACTGCATCGGAGAGTCGCGGCGTGTGTGGTGCCGATGTCACTTGTATTACCTCCACTCCCGCCCGTCGCCCCCCCAGAACATCAGATGAGTCGGCGCACCAGGAAGGAAGCTTCTGCGGCGACAGCGAATGTGGTAGCGGCGAGAACACCAGTGGCGGCGAAGAGTGCGCAGACAAACATGGGCTTGCGGACATTGCCAACAGTAATGACGCGTCAGGAGGTTTATCGTCCATCTCTTCGGACCACCGAGATTCCAGCATAGAGCCTGTCGGTGATCTCGTCGAGACATTTTCGGGAGGGGCCTCGTCGGGCCAAATACTCTGGGTAGGTTGTGCTCTAATGTGTCTCAAGATTCGGCAATCGTTTAAATTTTAGTAGACGTGGTGAGGTGCTACCAATTGCATCACGAAACTAACCAGACAGGTGCTGTGCACACTCTGGCAGAGAGCTCTGGTCGTGGACACGAACCGAGGCCTGATTCCTGACTAGAGGTTCCACCAGCAGAAACCGCCTCAAGTCATTCCCCACCAGTTTCACACGTGACGTTACAGGCCGAGGCGAATACCAACTATCGCAATACCACTACACCTCTTGACTAGCCCTGTCTGCTCTAAACACTCGTCTTCCATTCTCGCGCAGGAGCAACTCGATGCCGGTGTAGACTCTGCCGCGGCTTCAGTTCCATCTGTATCACTGTCACGACACAGTGATTCAGCCAGGTAGGATACGAGTTGGTCTTCAGTATTACCACGAGTTCATATGTAGAGGTTACCGCAGCAAGCAGGCTGGTGCTACGGTAGGGGGATCGTATTTACACCCAATATATCCTGGCAATGAGAGTCACTCGGTCGAGTGATCACCTTATTTCTTGGTAGTCTTGAAAAACTATTGGCATTTGTTTTGCTCTCGCGATATGCCCCGCCATGGGGATATTTGCTGCTTGCTCAGCGGCAACAAAATGTGTGTGCGTTAAATTTTGAGCGAGGTACAGAGCCACTCGTCCGAGTCGCGTTAGCGTGGTAGTGAAATGGGGGTACTCTCCCTATCGTAGAATCAGTCAGCAGTACGTAGTAGAACCAATCATATAACCGGGCGTAATCTTGTGCCTATCACGCTATTGCGCGTTGTCTGTGGCGTGGATTTCCGTTTTCGGTGGTAACCTCAGCCCTGTCCAGAACACCGCGAATGGAATATGCCTAAATCACACGCCGACACACCCAACGATTTCCGCCACTCCATTCGCAGTGACCGGACGCCAGACAGAGAAGTGGTCGAGTCCGATTCTCCGTATGCCAAGCTCGCGCGCTTGCGTGCGGAGAACGAGCGCAATGGATATACCCGTGAAAAAATGAAGTTGGAACTACTCCCGCGATTAAAACGAATGATGAAGGAGTGGAAGGTAAGCCCGTTTGACCCCACAAAAAAAACGAGTATGATGGTCGTCGATTTCTTTGTGCGACCACTTTTCGCAAAAATAAAAAGCTGAGTGCAGAAGTACGGGGAGAGTGTCTCGGGCAATGACTTTGCCTGCATCCACCCTGGCTCATGTGTGACCTCGGATGCAAGGTGAAGCCAGTGACTATGGAATTAAAACCAAAAGCGCTGCCTGTGGCTGTAGAAAAACACCCTACACAAATTAAGCGTGACACAAACAGTGCATTGCTGCATCGTCCCCCATTCTAGTTTTCAGGGATTTTGATAGGTCATGATCCGACCCGTGGTTTGAGCCAGGAAGTTTGTTTCCAAACTCTAATGGGTGGGGTCGGGTCGGATCGGCACGGTTTCAACGTCACCGATCGGGTTCGGCCAACCCTACTCGACTCGACCCTAGCCGAACCGACCCGATCCGACCCGTGAACACCGCTGCTATTTTTGAAGTGCAGTCCGCATTTGGTGCAGTTATTTGGCGCAACTATCCCCGGAGTATTCGACGCCTGTTGTACAACAGGTATTGTATCAGGTCGCAATGTATTCGTTATATACGGCGCATCCGCGCGTCAAACATGCTCAGAACTATTCGACATTTGTGTTGCACACAATAAACAGATCAGTATATAACGTGTGTGTGAATTGACAATAAAACCGTTGGCGTTAGGATCCCGGCCAGGCCAAGCACCAGGTCAATGCCGTGGTCGCAAACCGCACAACCCGCGTCATCATGTCGTAGTCTCAAACCTGCCCAATTTTCAGGCATCACCATTTTTCCTTGTTCTATAAATGCTTAGAAAGAACTCCTTTCGTCCTTTCGCGCCACTCGTGAACGCCAACTTTTTATCCTAGCCGCGCTCATACGCCAACCCTCGCCTCAACACCAGCATCAGCCCCGGAGGTCAACAGCCTCGTTCTGGTGTGGTAGAGTCAAAATGCGATGCTCAATCTGTGCAGAGCAGTGCAAATGACGCTTTTCAGGAAGAAACGACGCTTGCACTGGCTGTCGACCGCGCATCGGCAGCAGAGATGGAGACCGCTGACCTTAAGGAACGCCTCCGACGTAGTGAGGAAACCCGAGCAGTGGACTCAACTGGATTCGCCAGTCGCATGGCTGAGGTTAACATGGAACTCGCATCTAGTGACGCTGCAGGAGCGGAGGAGCAAAAGGGTAGTGCCCAACGCTTTTCTCATTCGATCGAGAAGGCGGACCACGCAGTCAGCGAACTGGTTGCAGCCGAGAGGTCGTGGGCCGACGAGCGGCAGGAATTGACCACGGTCATGACGGACCTAAGGGAACACGCAGCGGTAAGGGAGGAACGCCTAGTATCCGCGCAGAAGGAAGTGGTGGCGCAGCGGGAACGCTTTCGGCAGAGTGAAGAAGCCCGGGAGGCGGACTCAGCCGAGTTCAATACGTGCATGGCCGGGATTACCGCCCAACTCGCGTCTAGTGAAGCTGCTCGGGCGGCAGAGAAGAAGACCAGTGCCGAACGCATTTCGTCGTCGGACGCCAAGGCTGTCTGCGCAATCAGCGAGCTGGTCGCAGCGAAGAAATCTTGGGCTGACGAGCGGCAGGAAATGGCCACGACCATGACGGGTCTACGGGAAGACTCGGCAGAGTGTATGGAGCACCTAGAAACCGCGGAACAGGCGATGGTAGCGCAGCGGGAACTCATTCGGCAGAATGAGGAAGCCCGAGCGGCGGACTCAACCAGATTCGACACCCACATAGCTGAGGTTAACGCCCAACTCGCATCTATTGAAGCTGCTCGGGCGGAAGAGAAGAAGACCAGTGCCGAACGCATTTCGTCGTCGGACGCCAAGGCTGTCTGCGCAATCAGCGAGCTGGTCGCAGCGAAGAAATCTTGGGCCGACGAGCGGCAGGAAATGGCCACGACCATGACGGGTCTACGGGAAGACTCGGCAGAGTGTATGGAGCACCTGGAATCCGCGGAAGAGGCGATGGTAGCGCAGCGGAAACACATTCAGCAGAATGAGGAAGCCCGAGCGGCGGACTCAACCAGATTCGACACCCATATAGCCGAGGTTACCGCTCAACTCGCGTCTAGTGAAGCTGCTCGGGCGGAAGAGAAAAAGACCAGTGCCGAACGCATTTCATCGTCGGACGCCAAGGCTGTCTGCGCGGTCAGCGAGCTGGTTGCAGCGAAGAAATCTTGGGCCGACGAGCGGCAGGAAATGGCCGCGACCATGACGGGTCTGCGGGAAGACGCGGCGGAGTGTATGGAGCACCTGCAATCCGCGGAAGAGGCGATGGTGGCGCAGCGGGAACTCCTCCGGAAAAGTGAAGAATCTCGAACAGTGGATTCAACCAGATTCGACACCCGCTTGGCTAAGGTTACCGCTCAACTCGCGTCTAGTGAAGCTGCTCGGGTGGAAGAGCTGAAACGCAACGACCAACGCTTTTCTTTTTCGAACAAGAGGACTGAGCGCGCAATCAGCGAGCTGGTCGAGGCCAAGCAATCTTGGTCCAACGAGCGGCAGGAAATGGCCAAGACCTCGACGGATCTAAGAAAAGACATGGCGGAGTGTAAGGACCGCCTGGTATCCACAGAAAACGTGATGGCGACGCAGCAGGTGGCGGCGAATGAGCGCGTGTCAACAGCGGAAATGAAGGCTTCCAGCTTGGAGGCAAACGTCGCCTGCCTGGAAAACGACCTGGCCGAGTGCAAGCGCGCCGAGCACACGTCACTTGCTCGCGAGTCCACCCTCCAGAAAGAAAGGGTGAAGCTTCATGCCCGTATCGCAGAACAAGGAGCGCTGGAGATTGACAGGGAGGCCGCGTTTGCTCGCGAACGTGGACTCCAGGCAGCGGCAAACGACGCAATCGCGGCGGAGAGAGCTGCATGGGATGCAGAACGAGTAGCGTCACACCAGTGCCACGTTAAGCTCAAGAAGGATGCATCAGCGCTCGAAAACCGCGAGCTGATCGCAAAAAAGGCAACGAGGGCCTTGCAGGCAGAGGCCGTAAAGAGCGCGCAGGCAAGAAAAACTCTAGAGTCCGAGCTCGAGAACTCCTTCGTTAAGAGTAGGCGTGCTCTATTGGCCGAGCAAGCGGCTGCTTCAGCGCGTTCCTCGACAGCCAAAAACGAACATGCCTCTCAGCTTCGCGAGGTTCACGAACGTCTTACGCTCTGCGAGGCTGCTCGAAAGAAGGAGCAGGGGGAGTCAGCCCTGGCCTTATCTATTTCGGAAGAAAAAGTGTCGCATACAATACAGCAGTGGGTTGAAGGCGAGGACGCTCGATGCGCTGAACGCAATGAATTGACTGCACGGTTGGCGACGCTCCAAGGAGAATCAGAAGACAACTTGAACAAACACGATACATCGGCGGAAGAGACGAAGGGGGCTCTAAAGGCGGTGGTGCATCAGCGCGAAGCTAGCTTGCAAGCAGAAGTGGCCAACATGAGGGAGCGTCTAGAGGCTGCGGAAGGAAGGTTCGACACTGAGCACGCGGAAATCACGCGTTGTGCTAGCCGACTCCACACGCTTGGGCGAGAGGCGAACGCGTTGAGGCAGCACCTAGTGGAGGCCGAAGAGGCCCAGGTAGCTCAGAGGACGAAGACGGCAAAAGATCTGCGCGTCTTACATCAGGAAATCGGCAAGCTGAAGAGTAGGAGTGAGCGGGAGACCAAGAAGAACAGCGATCTAGTGGCGCGCCTTACGGACGTTGAGCGCATCCAATGCGACAAGCAGGAAGGATTGAGGCTAGAGATGGCGACGTTGGTGACGGAGCGTAACACAGCCAACGATCTGCTCAGAGACCAGGAGCTTGCTCGTACGAAAGAGAGGAGGACGACCGCCAGGGAAATGTCGGCTCTGAAAAATGTCCTTAACAGACTTTGGAGCATTGAACTGGCCGAAGAGCGCTCCCTACAAGTTGACAGGTTGACCCTTGGGAGCAATTTGACTGTCGCCATCGACGGAGACCATGAAAGACAAAGCACAGTGCCGTTGGGGGCGGAGGGAATATCTCAGCTTGCAGGGAAAACCACAGTTCCGGCATCCAGTACAGTCGAGAGCCACGGGATGGCGCCCCAGTGGTCGTCTCCGTTGCGCCGCGAAGCGATGCACCTTGAGCAGGGTTTTCTACCAGACAAGTATGTCTGCAGTATTAAGCAGGCCTCGACTATCGAGGAGGTATCCGGTCTCACATCAGGTGCAGAGTACGAGCCTAGTCATGGAAGAAGGTCGGCGTATACGAGAGGTGAAGCCACACCCGCAAGAGTCTCGTCTGTGAGGAGCTCAGATCCGGGTACAAGCTCTATCGAGAACCACGTGATGGCGAACGAGCGGTCATTTGCGTCGCGTCACGAAAACATCCACTTCGATGAGGATCTTCCGCCAGATACGTGTGCTCCTAGCAGTGAACAAGAACCGGCGATCAAGGAGCAATCCTATACCGCAACAGACGGAGCAGACACGCCAGTCCAAGGAACGAGGTCAGCGTGCATGGGAGGCGAATCGTCGCCCGCAAGCGTGTCGTCAGCCAGGAGCCCAGATCCAGGCACAAGGTTTGTCGGAGACCACACGGTGGCACCCCAGCGCTCGTCTGCGTTGCACCGAGAACCAGTCCACGTCGACCAGGGCCTTCTGTCAAACATGTGTGCCCGTAGCACTCAGCAGGTACCGCCGATCAACGAAGCATCTAGTCTCGCATCGATAGCAGAGCACGAGGGTTTTCAGGGAACAAGATCGGCGTGCACTAGAGGCGAAGCGTCTTTCGAAACTGTCTCGTCAGTGAGGAACTCAGACAAGACCACAAGGTCTGTCGAAGACCACACGATGGTGCCCCAACGGTCATCTGAGTTGCGTTGTGAAGCGATCCACCTCGAGCAGGGTCTTCCGCCGGGCAAGTGTGTTCGCAACACGAAGCAAAACCCGGCGGTCGATGAGGTATCCACTCGCACAACAAGTGTAAAGCACGACTCTTTGCAAGCAATAACATCGAAGTATACTAGAGTTGAATCACCATCCGCAAGCATTTCACCAGCGGAGAGCTCAGACCCGGGCACAATACCTGTTGAAGACCACGCGATCGCACCCCAGCGGTCATCCACGTCGCGCCGCGAACTAACCCACCTCGAGAAGGGCATTCTTCCAGGCACGCTCACCCGTAACATCCAGAAAACCGCGATCACGGAGAAATCCGACCTTGCAACGGGCAAAGAATGTGAGTATTTGGAAGGCACAAGGTCTTCGTTTACGAAAGGTGATTCGTCGTCCTCGAGCGTCTCGCCATTTTTGGTGTCAGGCACGGGACTACTACACGCGATGCCAGTCACGGCCGAGGTCTTGTGTGCGACAGACCACTTAGAGGAGGTGCGTCTCGAGCGGGACGGTGGTCGGTCCCACGTAGCTGCAAAAACGTCGACAACAAGAAAAGAGGTATTTGCTTCCCTGAACAACAACAACTGGTTCGGGCAGGAGCCCGGAAAGGCACCCGAGTCGGCTGGAGCTGAAAACAAGGCATGCCGTGGGCGTTACACCGGAAGCAGGAGAACGGTTCGTACCGGGTTGTTTGCTTCAGACGGGCATGGGCGTGTACCCTCTACAAGTGAGGAAAAAGGCGCGGTCAACATCGACAGGTTTCAAGACATGGAAAGGAGTAGGCGGGTAGGCTCCCGAACGCCAGCCCCGCGAAATTTGAACCAGCACAGTCGAAGTGGACGTGGGAAGCCGCCTATAAAATCCACGATGCTGGAAGTCAGCGGTGGACTGGAGGGTATCGATAAACTGCCAGGATCAGAACGAGAACAGAGAGCGGGACGGCTCGGCGCACGAGGGCTCAGGCCGCGCTCACAGCGAGAGGCGTCCTTGCTGGCTACGCAGGTTCTGAATGGCCATACAGAGCGCGACAGGAAGACTACCGGGAACGCCCCCCCTTTAAACAAGATGACACTGCGGCGTGAACACAGATCGAGCGCCCACGGCTCCTACTTTCCACGACACTTTACCCATGAATCTAGGGGTGGAACATCAACCCCTCGGTGAGTCTAACTCGTTGTACGTATTTTGTGCCGGTCGAAAGCATTTGCTCAATCATTTTGAAACAACGTCCCGGAAGGAGCGGGCGTACAAGCCATACAAGAACGACGCACATTTCTAAAAACGACTACTGTCTGTTGTTATTAAGGCTATACTTCAGCCTGATCCCAAGGGTGTGTAGTTTGTCGACACCTATTCAGCATTGATGGAAACTATTTGCAGCAGCCAAATACTCCATACCCCACGGCGAAGATGTAGCTACCCGAGAAAGAAATAGGCCTACGTGTATAGATGACTTTCGAGTGACAGCCGTTTCCCCGAACTTTGTGTTCTCGTAGGTCTGAGGTTTCTGGAAATCTTGGTACACTATCTTTTATTTGTTCCGGAGATCGTGGTGTACGACCGCGAAGAAAACGTGGTTCTGTTAAGCGCATACTATTGTAACAAGCATGTTGTGCGAGCTAGAGCAAGCAGCATTTCATTATCACCCAAAAAGAGACTTCCAAGAAAAATCCTGGCGATATTGGTCCAGCAAATGACAAGACTCCAGCTCTAGCGCGATGACTCAGTAGGTCAACCGCGAATCTCGACCGAGTAATATCGGACACCGCAATTTCAGCAGATCCTGGAGCTGTGTTTTCGCCATGCCCTCCACACCACCATCCATGCATTGGTTGACGGATAAACATGTGCTTCTGGAAACTTGACGCGCACGAAACAGAGAAACAAACTTCGTTGTTCTTGAACGAACATAGCCTCAGACGCCGACGTAATGTCAACTAACCAAATAATGTATTTTCAGCCGCTCGTCCACAGTAAAAGTGACGCCAGATAGACACCGACTATAAGCAGCAAATTCGCGGGGTAGCTGTGTGGCATTTTGCGATAACTGGGTAAGCGCGGGTTTTAGTACCCAATCGAAAAGACCACAGTCACGCTCCAACCGCACCGCCCTCTGCAAGGCCAACGCTACCGACCTCTTTAGGGGCACCAACTTAGTAACAAACACCTTTCGGGGATACACCTGTGTTGTGTAGGTCGTTTCGATAACTGGACGAGCACAGACGATTTTTAACTACAAACCTCCCGGGCATTAACCTTGTTGAAACCTTGCAGGGACGGCAACCAGCACGACCCCCCCCCCGGTGGCACGAACAGCCGCTCCATCCAGCGCAGACACCCCCACCACAAGCCTGCAGGCTGGTCTTCCTCCTCCAATATCTCGAGCCGCGTACCTTCGTTCCGAAGCGGGTCGAACACGGACACCATGCAATGTTCTGTACGATCGCGGCAACTGGAAGCTTCTCGGTCGTCATCCTCCATCAGCCTGACATTTGGTTCAAGTCAGACCGACGGACGGGAAAATGGAGTGCGATCGCCTCTCGGTCGGAACCCTCGCCCTCGGGTGCGGTCGGAAGCATACATGCGGGAAGTTCGAGGGTTTATGTTGGGCATGCACGCAAGCACCACAGTGGCCAAAGACTTCGTTGAAAACCTGGAAGCGTCTACGTTATCTAGGCTTCGGCGGGGGGCCAAAATAAATACACGACAATGAAGCAACGCTTCATTGTCTAGCTCGAACCAACAGCGGAACACGAGCTTTTTCATTTTGATTTTTATCGGGCAAAGCCGAGCGCTCGTCAGTGTGGCGGCCGACTTTGAGGGCAACAGGCAGCTAGATCAGGGGGGCAAAAAAAACAACAAAAACAATAAAAAATAATAGGGGTGTCATTAAATCCGAGCTCAGGGCAGGCGGTGACGGCGGCAGGTGGCCAACCCCAGCGGAACGGTGACTACAGCCACTTGATGTTATATATGGACGTCACGATGCGAGTGGCGAAAAATAGATAGTTGTAGGAGGGGAGGTAAGCCGCGATCGAGAAACGGCATGCAAGAGGACGTGCTCGTACATCGCTAGGTCAGATAGTGGTGCCGGCAACACTCCCGTTATTTGTTTCCAGACGACGGTGCTCATCGGGACGGCATGGTGTTTCAAGGTTGATCGCAGGGAGCGCGGTTGAGGTGTTGTGGGAGCGAACAGTGAAGCCTGCCATCTCTGCAGGACGCTTGACGTGATTGGGAACATATGGAGCTTTGTGGCCGTCAGAGGACATCCTGGAGACATCCCCAGGTTTCCTGTCTGGCTATGGATGTATGTTCATCCAGTCATTCAGCTAGACCATACCTTGAGGCTTCAGCCCGGTTGGGTTGATTTTCTTGCATCGTGGTATGGTGCTGTCGCCCAGAACATGTCTTGCTGAGGGCAAGCGATGATGGGAGAAGGTCAAGATCAACGGGACAGCGACCACGTCAGGGTTTTCTTCCAGGTTGTATAGGGAGGCAAAATATGGGAATAATAGAAGGGTTAGAACATACGGCATGATGGCAGAAACTCGATATCAACGGGACAGCGACGAACCAGGTTTTGTTTAGTGAGTTATTTGAACGGCATAGGACAGGTGGGACATGAAGGTCCGGATTCCAACGAAACACATAGAAGAGCAGATTAAGGAGGAGAGATGCAAGGATGGGCGATCGTGCATAGCTACTCGAAGAGTGGCCCAGACAACACAAGCGCTTGTTCTTCCGGTGACGATGATTGTAGGGCCAACATGATCTACAAGTCCAAGGGGGAGGAAACGTCAGGGATGGTATTGCGGGAGCATACAGGTAAGATCCAAACGCTTCACGCGGGCGAGACAGGACTTCCCTTGCTGTGTCAGCCTGATTGGGTCGATTCCAATGCGCATTGGCTTGGTTTTGTGCTCCAGAAACGTGCCGTGTTGAGCGAGGGTCTTGAAGGCAGGTGCAGCAGATCAACATGAAGGTGAGAGATTTTTATGTGTTAGGGATAAATAACGACTGTGGTCATCAGGGTGCATCCGGGGTACATCCCAGGTTACCTAGGTGGATATGATAACACTGAGCTGAGTGTGGTCATCCAGCTAGACCATACGGCACAGAATGGCGTGGGTGAATGGTTCGGACACGCCGGAAAAACGAAGAGTAGGCCAAGGTGGAGAAATGTAAAGATGGACGCTCGTGCATCACTACCTCTCTGGAGAGCCGTGCAGACAACCCTAATATTATTTCTTCCGGTGACGGCGATCATTGAGGATACGGGGGATTCAATGGCCAGCCGAGGGAAAATGGGGGGGGGGGAATGCGGGAGCGGACAAACGAAGCGTGTGAGCGCTGCGGGACGCTCTAGCGGGGCAGAAAACAATTTCCGATTGACTTGCTTCCACTCCATCGTGGATCAGTTCTGTCGTTCGGGAATGGGTTTTGCTGAGGACGAGCCATGATCGTAGAAACTAAAGATCAACGGATTGGCAACCAAATACGTGTTTAGGATTATGGTTAAACAGGACGGCCATCGTCATCAGTGGGCGTCTGGGATACTCTATCGTATCTCGTAGGTAGGTATACTGGCCCTGCGCTGAGTGTGCTCATCCAGCTAGACGACACGGGATAAAATGGGTGGGATATGAGGGTCCAGATACCCCCGGAAATAGGAGAGCAGGTCCGCTTGGTACGATGTGACGACGGGCGTTCGTGCATTGGTACGTGAAGAGTGGTGACGGCAACGCAAGCGTGTTGTTCTTCCGGTAACGGCGATGAATGCGGTGACACTGGTTTTAATGGCCACAGAGAGAAAACGGCAGCTATCATCTTGCGAAAGCAGAGATGTTCATTATAGGAAAAGCTCTGGTGGGACACTTAGCACGGTTGAGGTGGGTCAGAACTGTCCTTGATGTTTCAGCTTTATTGGATGGGTCTGTCGTCCAGGACCGTGCCTTGCCAAGAGCAAGCCGTAATGACTGGAACGCAAGACCAACGGTATGGCTACCACCTAGGTAGCTTGGTGAGGGCTGTACAGAAGAACTAGTGTGGTCGACAGAGGGATCCGGGGTACATCCCGCGGTTTACTAGGTCAGTATGCTCACCCTGAGCTGAGTACGGCCATGCTGATATACCATACGTCACAGTATGGGTGAGATATGAGGATTGCGAAGCTTCGGAAAGTAGAAAAAGAGGTGAAGGTGGAGAGATGCGGGGATGGGTGTTCGTTCGACGCTATCTAAAGCGTCGTACAGACAACCGAAGCACCCTTTCCTTTGGTGGCGGTGATCATTCAGGCGACATGATCTGTAATGGTCCATCGTGGAAAACGACGGGTATCGTATGGCAGGCGTGGACAAGTGAAGGGCGTGTGCGCTATGAAACCCTTCGCGTGGGCGGGTCGGGGCGGGAGTGCGCTTGAGATTGCAACCCGATTAGGATGCTTCCACTCCAGGCTGGATCAGTTCTGTCGTTCGGGAACGACTTAGCTGAGGACACGCCATGAACGCAGAAACCGCAGGCCAACGGATTGGCAAACAAACATGTGTTTGGATTATGGTTAAACAGTACGGCTATCGTCGTCAGCGGGCGTCTGGGATACTCTATCGTGTTTCCTAGGTGGTATACTGGCCCTGGGCTGAGTGTGGTCATCCAGCTAGACGACACGGGACAAAATGGGTGGGATATGAGGGTCCAGATACTCCGGGAAATAGGACAGCAGGTCCGCTTGGTACGATGTGACGACGGGCGTTCGTGCACTGCTAGATGAAGAGTGGTGACGGCAACACAAGCGTATTGTTCTTCCGGTAACGGCGATAAATGAGGTGACAAAGGCTTGAATGGCCACAGAGAGAAAACGGCAGCTATCATCTTGCGAAACCAGAGAGATTCAATATGGGAAGAGCTCTGGTGGGACACTTAGCACGGTTGAGGTGGGTCAGAACTGTTCTGGAAGGTTTAGCCTTCTTGGATGGGTCTGTCGTCGAGGACCGTGCTTTGACAAGAGCAAGCCGTAATGACTGGAACTCAAGACCAACGGTATGGCTACCACCTCGGTAGTTTGGTGAGGACTGTACCGAGGAACTAGTGTGGCCGACAGAGGGATCCGGGGTACATCCCGGGGTTTGCTAGGTCAGTATGCTCACCCTGAGCTGAGTACGGCCATGCTGATATACCATACGTCACAGTATGGGTGGGATATGAGGATTGCGAAGCTTCGGAAAGTAGAAAAAGAGGTGAAGGTGGAGAGATGCGGGGATGGGTGTTCGTTCGACGCTATCTAGAGCGTCGTACAGACAACCGAAGCACCCTTTCCTTTGGTGGCGGTGATCATTCAGGCGACATGATCTGTAATGGTCCATCGTGGAAAACGACGGGTATCGTATGGCAGGCGTGGACAAGTGAAGGGCGTGTGCGCTATGAAACCCTTCGCGTGGGTGGGTCGGGGCGGGAGTGCGCTTGAGATTGCAACCCGATTAGGATGCTTCCACTCCAGGCTGGATCAGTTCTGTCGTTCGGGAACGACTTAGCTGAGGACACGCCATGAACGCAGAAACCGCAGGCCAACGGATTGGCAAACAAACATGTGTTTGGATTATGGTTAAACAGTACGGCTATCGTCGTCAGCGGGCGTCTGGGATACTCTATCGTGTTTCCTAGGTGGTATACCGGCCCTGGGCTGAGTGTGGTCATCCAGCTAGACGACACGGGACAAAATGGGTGGGATATGAGGGTCCAGATACTCCGGGAAATAGGACAGCAGGTCCGCTTGGTACGATGTGACGACGGGCGTTCGTGTACTGCTAGATGAAGAGTGGTGACGGCAACACAAGCGTGTTGTTCTTCCGGTAACGGCGATAAATGAGGTGACAAAGGCTTGAATGGCCACAGAGAGAAAACGGCAGCTATCATCTTGCGAAACCAGAGAGATTCAATATGGGAAGAGCTCTGGTGGGACACTTAGCACGGTTGAGGTGGGTCAGAACTGTTCTGGAAGGTTTAGCCTTCTTGGATGGGTCTGTCGTCGAGGACCGTGCTTTGACAAGAGCAAGCCGTAATGACTGGAACTCAAGACCAACGGTATGGCTACCACCTCGGTAGCTTGGTGAGGGCTGTACCGAGGAACTAGTGTGGCCGACAGAGGGATCCGGGGTACATCCCGGGGTTTACTAGGTCAGTATACTCACCCTGAGCTGAGTACGGCCATGCTGATATACCATACGTCACAGTATGGGTGGGATATGAGGATTGCGAAGCTTCGGAAAGTAGAAAAAGAGGTGAAGGTGGAGAGATGCGGGGATGGGTGTTCGTTCGACGCTATCTAAAGCGTCGTACAGACAACCGAAGCACCCTTTCCTTTGGTGGCGGTGATCATTCAGGCGACATGATCTGTAATGGTCCATCGTGGAAAACGACGGGTATCGTATGGCAGGCGTGGACAAGTGAAGGGCGTGTGCGCTATGAAACCCTTCGCGTGGGTGGGTCGGGGCGGGAGTGCGCTTGAGATTGCAACCCGATTAGGATGCTTCCACTCCAGGCTGGATCAGTTCTGTCGTTCGGGAACGACTTAGCTGAGGACACGCCATGAACGCAGAAACCGCAGGCCAACGGATTGGCAAACAAACATGTGTTTGGATTATGGTTAAACAGTACGGCTATCGTCGTCAGCGGGCGTCTGGGATACTCTATCGTGTTTCCTAGGTGGTATACCGGCCCTGGGCTGAGTGTGGTCATCCAGCTAGACGACACGGGACAAAATGGGTGGGATATGAGGGTCCAGATACTCCGGGAAATAGGACAGCAGGTCCGCTTGGTACGATGTGACGACGGGCGTTCGTGTACTGCTAGATGAAGAGTGGTGACGGCAACACAAGCGTGTTGTTCTTCCGGTAACGGCGATAAATGAGGTGACAAAGGCTTGAATGGCCACAGAGAGAAAACGGCAGCTATCATCTTGCGAAACCAGAGAGATTCAATATGGGAAGAGCTCTGGTGGGACACTTAGCACGGTTGAGGTGGGTCAGAACTGTTCTGGAAGGTTTAGCCTTCTTGGATGGGTCTGTCGTCGAGGACCGTGCTTTGACAAGAGCAAGCCGTAATGACTGGAACTCAAGACCAACGGTATGGCTACCACCTCGGTAGCTTGGTGAGGGCTGTACCGAGGAACTAGTGTGGCCGACAGAGGGATCCGGGGTACATCCCGGGGTTTACTAGGTCAGTATACTCACCCTGAGCTGAGTACGGCCATGCTGATATACCATACGTCACAGTATGGGTGGGATATGAGGATTGCGAAGCTTCGGAAAGTAGAAAAAGAGGTGAAGGTGGAGAGATGCGGGGATGGGTGTTCGTTCGACGCTATCTAAAGCGTCGTACAGACAACCGAAGCACCCTTTCCTTTGGTGGCGGTGATCATTCAGGCGACATGATCTGTAATGGTCCATCGTGGAAAACGACGGGTATCGTATGGCAGGCGTGGACAAGTGAAGGGCGTGTGCGCTATGAAACCCTTCGCGTGGGTGGGTCGGGGCGGGAGTGCGCTTGAGATTGCAACCCGATTAGGATGCTTCCACTCCAGGCTGGATCAGTTCTGTCGTTCGGGAACGACTTAGCTGAGGACACGCCATGAACGCAGAAACCGCAGGCCAACGGATTGGCAAACAAACATGTGTTTGGATTATGGTTAAACAGTACGGCTATCGTCGTCAGCGGGCGTCTGGGATACTCTATCGTGTTTCCTAGGTGGTATACCGGCCCTGGGCTGAGTGTGGTCATCCAGCTAGACGACACGGGACAAAATGGGTGGGATATGAGGGTCCAGATACTCCGGGAAATAGGACAGCAGGTCCGCTTGGTACGATGTGACGACGGGCGTTCGTGTACTGCTAGATGAAGAGTGGTGACGGCAACACAAGCGTGTTGTTCTTCCGGGTACGGCGATAAATGAGGTGACAAAGGCTTGAATGGCCACAGAGAGAAAACGGCAGCTATCATCTTGCGAAACCAGAGAGATTCAATATGGGAAGAGCTCTGGTGGGACACTTAGCACGGTTGAGGTGGGTCAGAACTGTTCTGGAAGGTTTAGCCTTCTTGGATGGGTCTGTCGTCGAGGACCGTGCTTTGACAAGAGCAAGCCGTAATGACTGGAACTCAAGACCAACGGTATGGCTACCACCTCGGTAGCTTGGTGAGGGCTGTACCGAGGAACTAGTGTGGCCGACAGAGGGATCCGGGGTACATCCCGGGGTTTACTAGGTCAGTATACTCACCCTGAGCTGAGTACGACCATGCTGATATACCATACGTCACAGTATGGGTGGGATATGAGGATTGCGAAGCTTCGGAAAGTAGAAAAAGAGGTGAAGGTGGAGAGATGCGGGGATGGGTGTTCGTTCGACGCTATCTAAAGCGTCGTATAGACAACCGAAGCACCCTTTCCTTTGGTGGCGGTGATCATTCAGGCGACATGATCTGTAATGGTCCATCGTGGAAAACGACGGGTATCGTATGGCAGGCGTGGACAAGTGAAGGGCGTGTGCGCTGTGAAACCCTTCGCGTGGGTGGGTCGGGGCGGGAGTGCGCTTGAGATTGCAACCCGATTAGGATGCTTCCACTCCAGGCTGGATCAGTTCTGTCGTTCGGGAACGACTTAGCTGAGGACACGCCATGAACGCAGAAACCGCAGGCCAACGGATTGGCAAACAAACATGTGTTTGGATTATGGTTAAACAGTACGGCTATCGTCGTCAGCGGGCGTCTGGGATACTCTATCGTGTTTCCTAGGTGGTATACCGGCCCTGGGCTGAGTGTGGTCATCCAGCTAGACGACACGGGACAAAATGGGTGGGATATGAGGGTCCAGATACTCCGGGAAATAGGACAGCAGGTCCGCTTGGTACGATGTGACGACGGGCGTTCGTGTACTGCTAGATGAAGAGTGGTGACGGCAACACAAGCGTATTGTTCTTCCGGGTACGGCGATAAATGAGGTGACAAAGGCTTGAATGGCCACAGAGAGAAAACGGCAGCTATCATCTTGCGAAACCAGAGAGATTCAATATGGGAAGAGCTCTGGTGGGACACTTAGCACGGTTGAGGTGGGTCAGAACTGTTCTGGAAGGTTTAGCCTTCTTGGATGGGTCTGTCGTCGAGGACCGTGCTTTGACAAGAGCAAGCCGTAATGACTGGAACTCAAGACCAACGGTATGGCTACCACCTCGGTAGCTTGGTGAGGGCTGTACCGAGGAACTAGTGTGGCCGACAGAGGGATCCGGGGTACATCCCGGGGTTTACTAGGTCAGTATACTCACCCTGAGCTGAGTACGGCCATGCTGATATACCATACGTCACAGTATGGGTGGGATATGAGGATTGCGAAGCTTCGGAAAGTAGAAAAAGAGGTGAAGGTGGAGAGATGCGGGGATGGGTGTTCGTTCGACGCTATCTAAAGCGTCGTACAGACAACCGAAGCACCCTTTCCTTTGGTGGCGGTGATCATTCAGGCGACATGATCTGTAATGGTCCATCGTGGAAAACGACGGGTATCGTATGGCAGGCGTGGACAAGTGAAGGGCGTGTGCGCTATGAAACCCTTCGCGTGGGTGGGTCGGGGCGGGAGTGCGCTTGAGATTGCAACCCGATTAGGATGCTTCCACTCCAGGCTGGATCAGTTCTGTCGTTCGGGAACGACTTAGCTGAGGACACGCCATGAACGCAGAAACCGCAGGCCAACGGATTGGCAAACAAACATGTGTTTGGATTATGGTTAAACAGTACGGCTATCGTCGTCAGCGGGCGTCTGGGATACTCTATCGTGTTTCCTAGGTGGTATACTGGCCCTGGGCTGAGTGTGGTCATCCAGCTAGACGACACGGGACAAAATGGGTGGGATATGAGGGTCCAGATACTCCGGGAAATAGGACAGCAGGTCCGCTTGGTACGATGTGACGACGGGCGTTCGTGCACTGCTAGATGAAGAGTGGTGACGGCAACACAAGCGTATTGTTCTTCCGGTAACGGCGATAAATGAGGTGACAAAGGCTTGAATGGCCACAGAGAGAAAACGGCAGCTATCATCTTGCGAAACCAGAGAGATTCAATATGGGAAGAGCTCTGGTGGGACACTTAGCACGGTTGAGGTGGGTCAGAACTGTTCTGGAAGGTTTAGCCTTCTTGGATGGGTCTGTCGTCGAGGACCGTGCTTTGCCAAGAGCAAGCCGTAATGACTGGAACTCAAGACCAACGGTATGGCTACCACCTCGGTAGTTTGGTGAGGACTGTACCGAGGAACTAGTGTGGCCGACAGAGGGATCCGGGGTACATCCCGGGGTTTGCTAGGTCAGTATGCTCACCCTGAGCTGAGTACGGCCATGCTGATATACCATACGTCACAGTATGGGTGGGATATGAGGATTGCGAAGCTTCGGAAAGTAGAAAAAGAGGTGAAGGTGGAGAGATGCGGGGATGGGTGTTCGTTCGACGCTATCTAAAGCGTCGTACAGACAACCGAAGCACCCTTTCCTTTGGTGGCGGTGATCATTCAGGCGACATGATCTGTAATGGTCCATCGTGGAAAACGACGGGTATCGTATGGCAGGCGTGGACAAGTGAAGGGCGTGTGCGCTGTGAAACACTTCGCGTGGGTGGGTCGGGGCGGGAGTGCGCTTGAGGTTGCAACCCGATTAGGACGTTCCCACTCCATGCTGGATCAGTTCTGTCGTTCGGGAACGACTTAGCTGAGGACACGCCATGAACGCAGAAACCACAGGTCAACGGATTGGCAAACAAACATGTGTTTGGATTATGGTTAAACAGTACGGCTATCGTCGTCAGCGGGCGTCTGGGATACTCTATCGTGTTTCCTAGGTGGTATACCGGGCCTGGGCTGAGTGTGGTCATCCAGCTAGACGACACGGGACAAAATGGGTGGGATATGAGGGTCCAGATACTCCGGGAAATAGGACAGCAGGTCCGCTTGGTACGATGTGACGACGGGCGTTCGTGCACTGCTAGATGAAGAGTGGTGACGGCAACACAAGTGTGTTGTTCTTCCGGGTACGGCGATAAATGAGGTGACAAAGGCTTGAATGGCCACAGAGAGAAAACGGCAGCTATCATCTTGCGAAACCAGAGAGATTCAATATGGGAAGAGCTCTGGTGGGACACTTAGCACGGTTGAGGTGGGTCAGAACTGTTCTGGAAGGTTTAGCCTTCTTGGATGGGTCTGTCGTCGAGGACCGTGCCTTGCCAAGAGCAAGCCGTAATGACTGGAACGCAAGACCAACAGGTATGGCTACCACCTAGTTAGTTTGGTGAGGACTGTACAGAGGAACTAGTGTGGCCGACAGAGGGATCCGGGGTACATCCCGGGGTTTACTAGGTCAGTATACTCACCCTGAGCTGAGTACGGCCATGCTGATATACCATACGTCACAGTATGGGTGGGATATGAGGATTGCGAAGCTTCGGAAAGTAGAAAAAGAGGTGAAGGTGGAGAGGTGCGGGGATGGGTGTTCGTTCGACGCTATCTAAAGCGTCGTACAGACAACCGAAGCACCCTTTCCTTTGGTGGCGGTGATCATTCAGGCGACATGATCTGTAATGGTCCATCGTGGAAAACGACGGGTATCGTATGGCAGGCGTGGACAAGTGAAGGGCGTGTGCGCTGTGAAACCCTTCGCGTGGGTGGGTCGGGGCGGGAGTGCGCTTGAGGTTGCAACCCGATTAGGACGTTTCCACTCCATGCTGGATCAGTTCTGTCGTTTGGGAACGACTTAGCTGAGGACACGCCATGAACGCAGAAACCACAGGTCAACGGATTGGCAACCAAACATGTGTTTGGATTATGGTTAAACAGTACGGCTATCGTCGTCAGCGGGCGTCTGGGATACTCTATCGTGTTTCCTAGGTGGTATACCGGCCCTGGGCTGAGTGTGGTCATCCAGCTAGACGACACGGGACAAAATGGGTGGGATATGAGGGTCCAGATACTCCGGGAAATAGGACAGCAGGTCCGCTTGGTACGATGTGACGACGGGCGTTCGTGCACTGCTAGATGAAGAGTGGTGACGGCAACACAAGCGTGTTGTTCTTCCGGTAACGGCGATAAATGAGGTGACAAAGGCTTGAACAGCCACAGAGAGAAAACGGCAGCTATCATCTTGCGAAACCAGAGAGATTCAATATAGGAAGAGCTCTGGTGGGACACTTAGCACGGTTGAGGTGGGTCAGAACTGTTCTTGAAGGTTCAGTCTTCTTGGATGGGTCTGTCGTCGAGGACCGTGCCTTGCCAAGAGCAAGCCGTAATGACTGGAACTCAATACCAACGGTATGGCTACCACCTAGGCAGTTTGGTGAGGGCTGTACAGAAGAACTAGTGTGGCCGACAGAGGGATCCGGGGTACATCCCGGGGTTTTCTCGGCCGGTATACTCACCCTGAGCTGAGTGCGGCCATCCAGATGTACCCGTCACAGTATGGGTGGGATATGAGGATTGTGATGCTCCCGAACGTAGGAGAAGAGGTGAAGGTGGAGAGGTGCGAGGGTGTGTGTTCGGTCGGTGCTATCTGAAGCGCCGTACACGGACCCAAACACTCGTTTGTCCGCGATGATCAATCAGGGGACATGGGTTGGAATGGTCAATCGTGGGAAAGGACAGGTATCGTATTGCGGTCTAGGTCCTACGGGTCAGAATAAATGGGTCCGGATGCCCCGGAAAGAGGAGAGCAAGTCCACTTGGCGAGGTACCGGGATGGGCGTTCGTGCATCAATACGTGAAGAGTCGTGAGGGCAACACAGGCGTCGTTTTTTCGGCGACGGCGATTATTGAGGCGACATGATTTTCACTGGCCACCCGGGGAAGCCGCAAGGTATCGTAATGCGGGAGAAGATAGATGAAGAGCGGGAGCGCTGCGAGACACTTCGTGCGGGTGGGGCGGGGTACGATTAATATTGGGGTTGAAACCCTATCGGCTTGCTTACACTCTATCGTGGATGATTCTGCCGTCGAAGACTGTGTTTCTT
This sequence comes from Nereocystis luetkeana, assembly GCA_031213475.1. Lineage (NCBI taxonomy): Eukaryota > Phaeophyceae > Laminariales > Laminariaceae > Nereocystis > Nereocystis luetkeana. Next base: position 4,121,443 of record JARUPZ010000034.1, on the reverse strand, counting down.
GCTGAAAGGAAGCCATCATGACAGGATTTCTAGATCTACGGCACGGCGACCACATAAGTTGTTAGGTTAAGGGTTATACAGGACGACTGCTGTGGTCGTCAGGGGGACCCGGGGAACTTCTCCGGATTTCTTAGATGGGTGTGCTAACCCTGAGCTGAGTGCGGCCATCCAGCTAGACCAGGATATATTGGCCCGGATACCCTGGGGAAAGGGAGAGCAGATTCACATATAGATTTGCGAGGACGCGCGTTCGTGCATCGCTATTTGCAGAGTCGCTCTGGAAACGCAAGTACTCATTCTTCCGGGAACGGCGAACATTGAGGCGACATGATCTTCAACGGACAACCGGGGAGGAATGTGAGGTGCTATTGCGACAGGTGAAGCGTGGGAGCGCTGCGGGACGCTTTGGGCGGGCGTGGCGGGGCAGGATTGCGCTCGGGGTTGCAGCTAGATTAGACTGCTTCGACTCCATTGTGGATAGGTTCCGTCGTCCAGGGTGGTGCCTTGCTGAGAGCAAGTCATGATGACAGGAACTCCGGATCAATGGTGCTACGACCACTGAAGTGGTTATGCACATACATTCGTGTCTCCGGCAACGGCAATCATCGAGGCGACATGATCTATAATATTCATCCGGGGGGAAAACCAGATATGGTGTGGCGGCGGTGGACAGGCCAAGTTGTGCGAGCGCTGCGAGACGCTTCGCGCGGTCGGGACACGACTATGTTTTCCGATTGAGTTGCTTCCATTCCATCGTGGATAGGCTCTGTCGGTCCGAAGCGCGTCTTGCTGAGGGCAAGCAATGACGGCAGTAGCTAAAATTCAACGGAACGGTGACCACATAAGTGTTTTGGTTAAGGGGTATACAGAGCAACTGCCGTGGTCGTCAGAGGGACCCGGGGGATATTCCCGGGCTTCATAGGTGGGTTTGCCGACCCTGAACTGAGTGCGGCCATCAAACTAGACCATACGACATAGTATGGGTGGGAAATGAGGGTCCTGATACCCCGAAAAATGGGAAACCAGGCCAAGGTCGAGAGATGCGACGATGGGCGGTCTTGCATAGCTACCTGAAGGGTCATGCAGACAGCCTAAGCGCTCGTGCTTCCGGCGACGGTAATCATTGAGGTGATATGGTTTTCAATGGCCCCCCTGCCGACACCGAACTAGTGGCGGTCATCAAACTACACCATACGGCACAATATGGGTGGGAAATGAGGGCCCTGATACCCCGGGAAATGGGAAAGCAGGCCCAGATCGAGAGATGCGACGATGGACGTTCTTTCATAGCCACCTGAAGAGTCGTGCACACAGCCTACGCGCTCGTTCTGCCGGCGACGGCGATCATTGAGGTGACGTGATTTTCAATGGCCACCTGGGGAAAAGACAGTTATCGTATTGCGAGAGCGCACAGATGATGCGTGGGAGCGCTGCGAGAGGCTTTGCTTAGGCGGGGCGGGCACGGAACACGCTTGAAGTATCTGCCCGATGGAGTTTCTTCCGCTCCATCGTGAATGGTTATGTTGTCCAGTATCGTACCTTGCCGAGGGCAAGCAATGATGGCAAGAACCCAAGATCGACGGTACGGCGACCATATAAGTGGGTTGGTTGAGAGCTGTACAGGACGACGGTGGTTGCCAGGGGGATCCGAGGGTTCTCCCTGGATTTCTTGAATGGGTATGCTAGCCCTGACCATCCAGCTAGACCTTACGGCACAAGCATGGGTGTTATATTAGAATATCAGGGTCCGGATACCTCGGAAAATGGGAGTCCGTGATAGCTAGCTACCAGGAGGGTCGGACACGTAACACAGGCGCTCGTTCTTCGGGTGATGGCGATCATTGAGGCGACATGGTGTACACTGGTCAAACGGAGGAAAACCGGGAATGGTATGACGGGGGCGTTCTGAAGTGTGCGAGGGCTACGGGGTGCTTCGTGCGGTCGGGGCAGGATTAAGCTTGAGGTTGCGGCCCGAGGGGGTTGCTCCCGCATTGGTTCTGTCGTCCAGGAACTTGTGTTGCCGAGGCCAAGCCATGATTGCAGGAGCTGAAGATAAACGGAACGGTGACCCAATACATGTTTTGTTTCAGGAATATACAGGACAGCTACTGTAGTCATCAGGGGGATCCGGGGTACATTCCCGGGTTTTCTAGGCGGGTATGCTGAGCCTGAGCCGAGTGGGATCATTCTGCTAGATTAAACGGCACACCATGGGTAGCATGCCAGGGTTCAGATATCTCGGAAAATAGGGGAGAATATCAAGGTGGAAATATAGGAGGGGCGGGCGTTCGTCCATCTCTACGTGAAGAGTTGTGCAGGAAACACAAGCAATCCTTCTTCCGATGACGTCGCCCTTTGAGGCGACATGGTCTTTGATGGAAAACCGGGGGAAAATGTGAAGTGCGGTATTGCGGGAGCGGACAAACGAAGCGTGCGAGCACTGTGAGATGCTTTGTATGGGGGGACAGGATTATATGTTCCTATTAGAATGCTTTCACGCCATCGTGGATTGGTTCTGTGGTCCAGGATCGTGCCTTGCTGAGGGTAAACCATGCTGGCAGGAGCGTAAGATCAACCGAACGGCGACCACGTATATATTTTGGTTCGGGGTTACACAGGACTGTGGTCGTCAGAGGGTATCTGGGGTACATCCCCGGGTTTCCTACGGGGTTATACTGACCCTGAGCTGAGTGTGGCTATCCAGCTAGAACATGCGTCACAGTTTGAGTGGGATGTGAGTGTCAGGAAAACCGGCGATTAGAAGCTCAGGGCCAGCTGGGAAGATGCGGGGTTGGGCGCTCGCGCACCTTCACTTGAAGAGTCGTGGATGCAACACAAGCACTCGTTCTTCCGGTCCAGGCGATTATTGAGGTGGCATGGTCTCCAGCGACAGACCGGGAGAAGTCTCGAGGTATGGATTGGCGAGAGGGTGCCGGCGAAGGCTACGGGCGCTAATCGACGCTTTGCGCGAGTACGCTAGATATGCTCTTGACATCACAGTCCGTTTGGGTTGTGTTGATTTCATAATGGCAGGACGCTGTCGTCCAGCAAGGCCCCTTGACGAAGGCAGGCCATGATGGGTGGAAGTCGACATCTACAGCACCAAAATGACCGGGGTGTTCAACAGTGTTCATCGACAGCACGGTACAGTGTGCGGCACGAGTGGCGAGGAACGAAAGCGGGGGCACCCCCAAAGGAGTATCCAAATGTCGTCGAGGCACGAACATGCCACAACGATTGCTGGCGTGTTACTATCCGGAGAGTAGTATGGGTGACACCACCACTCCTTTTCTAAGCGACAACGGTCTTCGAGGCGACAACAGCAGACCAAAAATTAGACCAAGCGTGGTTTCAGAGCGGATAGGTGAAACCTGCGGTCCACAATGAATAATTTAGACGAGCGCACCATTGCGCGAGTGCATCCGATATGTATGTGCTTGCGCTTGCATCTCAAACAGGTTCAGTTCATAGTGGTACGAGTCATCGCAGACCCTGCGAAGAGGGAGAGTGGCGGGGAAAGACAAGAAGGATGTGGTTCAGCACGGGAATGCGAACCTAGGTGCATCGTTGCCAGTGTTGGCCATGAGCCAGTTCAGAGGTGAAAACATGCATGCGCCACCGACTGGCGGACCTCTCAGGCATGGCGCCAATGGTCGGAGGGGATTCTTACGCAAGTGGAGGCGGTTGCTGGAGAACCACACGCCCCCCAGATGCTGTCACATAAGACACGCTCGCGGTGGTCGCGGTGGGCACGTAGTTCGTCTCTTCGTGAGGAATTCGTGACCACTGGAAACCTTCCAACCTGGCACACGGCTCGCAATCAGGGAAGGAGGGCGGATAACGAAGACCAAGAGGCGGCATCGAGCGGGCACATTAGCACCGGTGAAACGTTCCCGGCTTTTAAAGACGAGTCAGATAGTGGTTAGACATTGAGGTGAGCATGGTACACCGGTTGGCGGATCATTTGGGCATGCACCACCGGTCGCCGGGCACAGGTCATGATAGGTATATGTTGACATCAACAGGACCGAATCCACGGGGGAGCTCAACTGTTCATATCGACAGCACGGAACGGTGTAAGATACGAGCGGCGAGGAACGATCGCCGGGACGTCCTCAAAGGCGCCACCAGTCGTGACATGCGCCTGATATCCGTCTGAGGCCGCAGCCGGATTGTGATGCTTTGCTTCCATCGCGGTATGATGATGCCATCGAGCATCGTCCCCCGCTCACGACTGACCACGATGGTAGTAACGCAGCCTAAAGAGGAGTGAAACCAACGTTTGGAGGTATATATACTGACGGGTGGGGCGAGTAGAGTGGACAACACGCCGCCACGTTCTCCAAGCGACGCCCATCATGAATGCGACACAGTCTCCAACGGTCAGCTGGTGGAACCAAGACGCATGTCGTGGTGACAGCGAGCAAGTGAACATTCGCTGGCCCTGTTTCACGTATTGCCTTTGTGGGCATACGGGTGAAGGTCGAGGAGGTAGCTTAGTTTCGATACTGGCACGATGCTGCCGTCCAGCATCGCCGATTGATCACGACAGACTATTATGTGGTGGAAGTCGACATCTACAGGACCGATATAACCGGGGTGTTCCACTGTGTATACCGACAGCACGGTCATGTGCACGGTACGAGTGGCGGGGAACGAGAAGACGGGACATCCCCAAAGGAATAACCAGTTGTCATCGAGGTATGAATATGCCACGACGATTGTTTGTGTGTCATTCTCACCAGAGAAGTGTGGGTAACACCCTCACTCGTTCTTGAAGCGACGACGATAATCGAGGTGACAACGAGAGACCGGGCGAAAACGCAAGGAGGCACGGCCTCAGAGCGGAGAGGTGAAGCCTGAGGTCGACAATGGACGGTTTCGACGAGCGCAGTATTACACGAGTGGATCAGGTATGTATGCACTTGCGTCTGCATCTCAAACAGGTCCATTTCATGATGGTACGACTCGTCGCAGTACATACGAAGGGGGAGAGTGGAGGGGAAGTGGAGAAGATAGAGGACACGAAAGTGAGTTAGCACGGGAACGCGTACCTAGGTGCATCGTTGCGAATGTGGGCCACGAGCTAGTTCTGGATGAGAGGTGAAACCATTGCATGCGCCATCGACTGACGGACCGCTCAGGCATGGCGCCAATGGTCGGTGGGCTTCTTACGCATGCAGAGGCGGTTGCTAGTGAAACACATCGCCCCCCAGATGCTGTCGAACATATTGTATTGCACTGCATCTATTATGAATGTGACACAGGCTCCAACGGCCATCTGGGGGAACCAAGACGTATGTAGTGGTGTTAGCCGACAAGGGAATGTGCGCGGGCCCTGTTCAACGGAGCGACTTCGTGGGCATGCTGGTGAACCCCGAGCAGGAGCTTAGGTTTCATACTGGCACAAATTTGTGCCGTCCAGCATCGTTGATTGATCAGGACAGACCATGATGTGGTGGAAGTCGATATCTACAGGACCGATATAATCGGGGTGTTCCACTGTGTATATCGACAGCACGGTCATGTGCACGGTACGAGTGGCGGGGAACGAGAGACGGGACACCCCCAAAGGAATAACCAGTTGTCATCGAGGTATGAATATGCCACGACGATTGTTTGTGTGTCATTCTCACCAGAGAAGTGTGGGTAACACCCTCACTCGTTCTTGAAGCGATGACGATAATCGAGGTGACAACGAGAGACCGGGCGAAAACGCAAGGAGGCACGGCTTCAGAGCGGAGAGGTGAAGCCTGAGGTCGACAATGGACAGTTTCGACGAGCGCAGTATTACACGAGTGGGTCAGGTCTGTATGCGCTTGCGTCTGCATCTCAAACAGGTACATTTCATGATGGTACGACTCGTCGCAGTACATACGAAGGGGGAGAGTGGAGGGGAAGTGGAGAAGATAGAGGGGACGAAAGTGAGTTAGCACGGGACGGCGTACCTAGGTGCGTCGTTGCGAATGTGGGCCGTGAGCCAGTTCTGGATGAGAGGTGAAACCATTGCATTCGCCATCGACTGACGGACCGCTCAGGCATGGCGCCAATGGTCGGTGGGCTTCTTACGCATGCAGAGGCGGTTGCTAGTGAAACACACCGCCCCCCAGATGCTGTCGAACATAATAGTGTTTTGGTGCATCTATTATGAATGCGACACATGCTCCAACGGCCATCTGGGGGAACCAAGACGCATGTCGTGGTGACAGCGGGCAAGGGAATGTGCGCGGGCCCTGTTCAACGGTGCGACTTCGTGGGCATGCTGGTGAACCCCGAGCAGGTAGCTTAGGTTTCATACTGGCACAAATTTGTGCCGTCCAGCATCGTCGATTGATCAGGACAGACCATGATGTGGTGGAAGTCGACATCTACAGGACCGATATAACCGGGGTGTTCCACTGTGTATATCGACAGCACGGTCATGTGCACGGTACGAGTGGCGGGGAACGAGAAGACGGGACACCCCCAAAGGAATAACCAGTTGTCATCGAGGTATGAATATGCCACGACGATTGTTTGTGTGTCATTCTCACCAGAGAAGTGTGGGTAACACCCTCACTCGTTCTTGAAGCGATGACGATAATCGAGGTGACAACGAGAGACCGGGCGAAAACGCAAGGAGGCACGGCTTCAGAGCGGAGAGGTGAAGCCTGAGGTCGACAATGGACAGTTTCGACGAGCGCAGTATGACACGAGTGGGTCAGGTCTGTATGCGCTTGCGTCTGCATCTCAAACAGGTCCATTTCATGATGGTACGACTCGTCGCAGTACATACGAAGGGGGAGAGTGGAGGGGAAGTGGAGAAGATAGAGGACACGAAAGTGAGTTAGCACGGGAACGCGTACCTAGGTGCATCGTTGCGAATGTGGGCCATGAGCTAGTTCTGGATGAGAGGTGAAACCATTGCATGCGCCATCGACTGACGGACCGCTCAGGCATGGCGCCAATGGTCGGTGGGCTTCTTACGCATGCAGAGGCGGTTGCTAGTGAAACACACCGCCCCCCAGATGCTGTCGAACATAATAGTGTTTTGGTGCATCTATTATGAATGCGACACATGCTCCAACGGCCATCTGGGGGAACCAAGACGCATGTCGTGGTGACAGCGGGCAAGGGAATGTGCGCGGGCCCTGTTCAACGGTGCGACTTCGTGGGCATGCTGGTGAACCCCGAGCAGGTAGCTTAGGTTTCATACTGGCACAAATTTGTGCCGTCCAGCATCGTCGATTGATCAGGACAGACCATGATGTGGTGGAAGTCGACATCTACAGGACCGATATAACCGGGGTGTTCCACTGTGTATATCGACAGCACGGTCATGTGCACGGTACGAGTGGCGGGGAACGAGAGACGGGACACCCCCAAAGGAATAACCAGTTGTCATCGAGGTATGAATATGCCACGACGATTGTTTGTGTGTCATTCTCACCAGAGAAGTGTGGGTAACACCCTCACTCGTTCTTGAAGCGATGACGATAATCGAGGTGACAACGAGAGACCGGGCGAAAACGCAAGGAGGCACGGCTTCAGAGCGGAGAGGTGAAGCCTGAGGTCGACAATGGACAGTTTCGACGAGCGCAGTATGACACGAGTGGGTCAGGTCTGTATGCGCTTGCGTCTGCATCTCAAACAGGTCCATTTCATGATGGTACGACTCGTCGCAGTACATACGAAGGGGGAGAGTGGAGGGGAAGTGGAGAAGATAGAGGACACGAAAGTGAGTTAGCACGGGAACGCGTACCTAGGTGCATCGTTGCGAATGTGGGCCATGAGCTAGTTCTGGATGAGAGGTGAAACCATTGCATGCGCCATCGACTGACGGACCGCTCAGGCATGGCGCCAATGGTCGGTGGGCTTCTTACGCATGCAGAGGCGGTTGCTAGTGAAACACATCGCCCCCCAGATGCTGTCAAACATAATAGTGTTTTGGTGCATCTATTATGAATGCGACACATGCTCCAACGGCCATCTGGGGGAACCAAGACGTATGTCGTGATGTTAGCCGGCAAAGGAATGTGCGCGGGCCCTGTTCAACGGTGCGACTTCGTGGGCATGCTGGTGAACCCCGAGCAGGTAGCTTAGGTTTCATACTGGCACAAATTTGTGCCGTCCAGCATCGTCGATTGATCAGGACAGACCATGATGTGGTGGAAGTCGACATCTACAGGACCGATATAACCGGGGTGTTCCACTGTGTATATCGACAGCACGGTCATGTGCACGGTACGAGTGGCGGGGAACGAGAAGACGGGACACCCCCAAAGGAATAACCAGTTGTCATCGAGGTATGAATATGCCACGACGATTGTTTGTGTGTCATTCTCACCAGAGAAGTGTGGGTAACACCCTCTATCGTTCTTCAAGTGACGGCGATAATCGAGGTGACAACGAGAGACCGGGCGAAAACGCAAGGACGCGTGGCTTTAGAGCAGACGGGTGGAGCCTGAGGTCGACAATGGACGGGTTGGACGAGCGCAGTATTACATGAGTGGATCAGGTATGTATGCGCTTGCGTCCGCATCTCAAACAGGTCCATTTCATGGTGGTACGACACGTCGCAGACGTGACTAAGGGGGAGAGTGGAGGGGAAGTGGAGGACAAGGAGGACAAGGGGGTGGGTCAGCACGGGAACGCGTACCTAGGTGCATCGTTGCGAATGTGGGCCATGAGCTAGTTCTGGATGAGAGGTGAAACCATTGCATTCGCCATCGACTGACGGACCGCTCAGGCATGGCGCCAATGGTCGGTGGGCTTCTTACGCATGCGGAGGTGGTTGCTGGTGAAACACACTGCCCCCCAGATGCTGTCACATAGGAAATACTAGCGGTGGTCGCGTAGTTCACGCTGGCTTGAGTTATACGCCACATCTGGAAATCTTCCGCTCTAGCACACGGCTCACAAGCAGAGTAGGAGGCGAATAATGCAGACTAAAGTGTGGAGGTATATATACCGACGGGTGGGGCGAGTAGTGTGGACAACATGCCGGCTCGTTCTCCAAGCGACGTCCATCATGAATGCAACACAGTCTCCAACGGCAAGCTGGTGGAACCAAGATGTATGTCGTGGTGAAAGCGGGCAAGTGAACACTCGCTGGCCCTGCTTCACGTCTTGCCTTTGTGGGCATGCGGGTGAACCCCGAGGAGGTAGCTTAGTTTCCATACTGGCACGATGCTGCCGTCCGGCATCGTCGAGTGATCAGGACAGACCATTATGTGGTGGAAGTCGATATCTACATGACCGATATACCCGGGGTTTTCCACAGTGTATATCGACAGCATGGTCATGTTTACGGTACGAGTGGCGGGGAACGAGAGACGGGACACCCCCGAAGGAAAACCCAGTTGTCATCGAGGTATGAATATGCCACGACGACTGTTTGTGTGTCACTCTCAGCAGAGAAGTGTGGGTAACACCCAGACTCATTCTTCAAGCGACGACGATTATCGAGGTGACAACAAGAGACCGGGCGAAAACGCGAGGAGTCGTGGCTTCAGAGCGGACAGGTGGAGCCTGACGCCAATGGACAGGTTGGGACGAGCGCAGTATTACACGAGTGGATCAGGTATGCATGCGCTTGCGCTTGTATCTCAAACAGGTCCATTCCATCGTGGCACGACTCGTCGGAGACGTTACGAAGGGGGAGAGTGGAGGGAAAGTGGAGGGGAAGGAGGATACGGGGGTGGGTCAGCACGGGAACGCGTATCTAGGTACATCGTTTCCAATGTGGGCAATGAGCCAGTTCCGGACGAAAGGTGAAAGCATCCACGCGCCACCGACTGGCGGACCTCCCAGGCATGGCGCTTATGGTCGGTGGGCTACTTACGCATGCGGAGGCGGTTGCTGGTGAAACACACCGCCCCCCAGATGCTGTCACATAGAGTAGTTTCGCCGTGCATCTACTATGTGTGCGACACAGTCTTCGACGGCCATCTGGGGGAACCAAGACATATGTCGTGGTGACAGAGGGCAAGTGAACGTGCGCCGCCTTGTTCAACGGTTGGACGTTTTTGGCAGCTGGTGCACCCCGAGCAGGGAGCTTGGTTTCCATACTGGCACGATGCTGCTATCCGGCATCGTTGATTTATCAGGACAGACCATGATGTGGTGAAAGTCGACATCTACAGGACCGATCTAACCGGGGTGTTCCACTGTGTATATCGACAGCACGGTCATGTGCACGGTACGAGTGGCGGGGAACGAGAGACGGGACACCCCCGAAGGAAAACCCAATTGCCATCGAGGTATGAATATACCACGACGATCGTTTGTGTGTCACTCTCAGCAGCGTAGTGTGGGTAATACCCTCACTCATCCTTCAAGCGACGACGATTATCGAGGTGACAACAAGAGACCGGGCGAAAACGCGAGGAAGCGTGGCTTCAGAGCGGACAGGTGGAGCCTGAGGTTGACGATGGACAGTTTCGACGAGCGCAGTATTAGACGAGTGGATCAGGAATGTGTGCGCTTGCGTCCGCATCTCAAGAAGGTCCATTTCATCGTGGAACGACTCGTCGCAGACGTTAAAAGGGGGAGAGTGGAGTGAACGTGGAGGACAAAAATGGCAAGGAGGTGGGTCAGCACGGGAACGCGTATCTAGGTGAATCGTTTCCAATGTGGGCCATGAGCCAGTTCCGGATCAGAGGTGAAAGCATGCATGCGCCACCGACTGGCCGGCCTCTCAGGCATGGCGCCAATGGTCGGTGGGCTACTTACGCATGCGAAGGCGGTTGCTGGTGAAACGCCCCCCCCCCAGATGCTGTCACATAGAGTAGTTTCGCGGTGCATCTACTATGTGTGCGACACAGTCTCCAACGGCCATCTGGGGGAACCAAGACGTATGTCGTGGTGACAGTGGGCCAGTGAACGTGCGCCGCCCTGTTCAACGGTTCGACGTTCTTGGCAGCTGGTGAACCCCGAGCAGGTAGCTTAGTTTCCTTACTGGCATGATGCTGCTATCCGGCATCGTCGATTTATCAGGACATACCATGACGTTGTGAAAGTCGACATCTACAGGACCGATCTAACCGGGGTGTTCCACTGTGCATATCGACAACACGGTTATGTGTACGGTAGGAGTGGCGGGTAACGAGAGCCGGACACCCCCAAAGGAAATCCCAGTTGCCATCGAGGTATGAATATGCCACGACGATTGTTTGTGTGTCACTCTCAGCAGCGTAGTGTGGGTAATACCCTCACTCATTCTTCAAGCGAATGTGGGCCATGAGCCAGTTCCGGATGAAAGGTGAAAGCATGCATGCGCCACCGACTGGCGGACCTCTCAGGCATGGCGACAATTGTCGGTGGGCTACTTTCGCATGCGGAGGCGGTTGCTGGTGAAACACACCGCCCCCCAGATGCTGTCACATAGAGTAGTTTCGCCGTGCATCTACTGTGTGTGCGACACAGTCTCCAACGGCCATCTGGGGGAACCAAGACGTATGTCGTGGTGACAGCGGGCCAGTGATCGTGCTCAGCCCTGTTCAACAGTTCGACGTTCTTGGCAGCTGGTGAACCCCGAGCAGGGAGCTTGGTTTCCATACTGGCACGATGCTGCTATCCGGCATCGTCGATTTATCAGGACAGACCATGATGTGGTGAAAGTCGACATCTACAGGACCGATCTAACCGGGGTGTTCCACTGTGTATATCGACAACACGGTCATGTGTACAGTACGAGTGGCGGGGAACGAGAGACGGGATACCCCTAAAGAAAAACCCAATTGCCATCGAGGTATGAATATGCCACGACGATTGTTTGTGTGTCACTCTCAGCAGAGAAGTGTAGGTAACACCCTCACTCATTCTTCAAGCAAAGACGATTATCGAGGTGACAACAAGAGACCGGGCGAAAACGCGAGGAAGCGTGGCTTCAGAGCGGACAGGTGGAGCCTGAGGTCGACAATGGATAGTTTCGACGAGCGCAGTATTACACGAGTGGATCAGGTATGTATGCGCTTGCGTCCGCATCTCGAGAAGGTCCATTGCATCGTGGCACGACTCGTCGCAGACGTTAAAAAGGGGGAGAGTGGAGTGATCGTGGATGACAAATAATGCAAGGGGGTGGGTCAGCACGGGAACGCGTATCTAGCTGCATCGTTGCGAATGTGGGCCATGAGCCAGTTCCGGATCAAAGGTGAAAGCATCCACGCGCCACCGACTGGCCGGCCTATCAGGCATGGCGCTAATGGTCGGTGGGCTACTTACGCATGCGAAGGCGGTTGCTGGTGAAACACACCGCCCCCCAGATGCTGTCACATAGAGTAGTTTCGCCGTGCATCTACTATGTGTGCGACACAGTCTCCAACGGCCATCTGGGGGAACCAAGACGTATGTCGTGGTGACAGCGGGCAAGTGAACGTGCGCAGCCCTGTTCAACGGTTCGACGTTTTTGGCAGCTGGTGAACCCCAGCAGGTAGCTTAGTTTCCATACTGGCACGATGCTGCTATCCGGCATCGTCGATTGATCAGGACAGACCATGATGTCGTGGAAGTCGACATCTACAGGACCGATATAACCGGGGTGTTCCACTGTGTACATCGACAACACGGTCATGTGTACGGTACGAGTGGCGGGGAACGACAGACGGGACACCCCCAAAGGAAAAAACAGTTGTCATCGAGGTATGAATATGTCACGACGATTGTTTGTGTGTCATTCTCAGCAGCGTAGTGTGGGTAATACCCTCACTCATTCTTCAAGCAAAGACGATTATCGAGGTGACAACAAGAGACCGGGCGAAAACGTGAGGAAGCGTGGCTTCAGAGCGGACAGGTGGAGCCTGAGGTCGACAATGGACAGTTGCGACGAGCGCAGTATTACACGAGTGGATCAGGTATGTATGCGCTTGCGTCCGCATCTCAAGAAGGCCCATTTCATCGTGGTACGACTCGTCGGAGACGTTAAAAAGGGGGAGAGTGGAGTGATCGTGGATGACAAAGAATGCAAGGAGGCGGGTCAGCACGGGAACGCGTATCTGGGTGCATCGTTGCGAATGTGGGCCATGAGCCAGTTCCGAATCAGAGGTGAAAGCATCCACGCGCCACAGACTGGCTGGCCTATCAGGCATGGCGCTTATGGTCGGTGGGCTACTTACGCATGCGGAGGCGGTTGATGGTAAAACACACCGCCCCCCAGATGCTGTCACATAGAGTAGTTTCGCAGTCCATCTACTATGTGTGCGACACAGTCTCCAACGGCCATCTGGGGGAACCAAGACGTATGTCGTGGTGACAGCGGGCAAGTGAACGTGCGCAGCCCTGTTCAACGGTTCGACATCGTGGGCATGCTGGTGAACCCCGAGCAGGTACCTTGGTTTCCATACTGGCACGATGCTGCTATCCGGCATCGTCGATTTATCAGGACAGACCACGATGTGGTGAAAGTCGACATCTACAGGACTGATCTAACCGGAGTGTTCCACTGTGTATATCGACAACACGGTCATGTGTACGGTACGAGTGGCGGGGAACGACAAACGGGACACCCCCAAGGGAAAACCCAATTGCCATCGAGGTATGAATATGCCACGACGATTGTTTGTGTGTCACTCTCAGCAGAGAAGTGTAGGTAACACCCTCACTCATTCTTCAAGCAAAGACGATTATCGAGGTGACAACAAGAGACCGGGCGAAAACGCGAGGAAGCGTGGCTTCAGAGCGGACAGGTGGAGCCTGAGGTCGACAATGGATAGTTTCGACGAGCGCAGTATTACACGAGTGGATCAGGTATGTATGCGCTTGCGCCCGCATCTCGAGAAGGTCCATTGCATCGTGGCACGACTCGTCGCAGACGTTAAAAAGGGGGAGAGTGGAGTGATCGTGGATGACAAATAATGCAAGGGGGTGGGTCAGCACGGGAACGCGTATCCAGCTGCATCGTTGCGAATGTGGGCCATGAGCCAGTTCCGGATCAAAGGTGAAAGCATCCACGCGCCACAGACTGGCTGGCCTATCAGGCATGGCGCTAATGGTCGGTGGGCTACTTACGCATGCGAAGGCGGTTGCTGGTGAAACACACCGCCCCCCAGATGCTGTCACATAGAGTAGTTTCGCCGTGCATCTACTATGTGTGCGACACAGTCTCCAACGGCCATCTGGGGGAACCAAGACGTATGTCGTGGTGACAGCGGGCCAGTGAACGTGCGCAGCCCTGTTCAACGGTTCGACGTTTTTGGCAGCTGGTGAACCCCGAGCAGGTAGCTTAGTTTCCATACTGGCACGATGCTGCTATCCGGCATCGTCGATTTATCAGGACAGACCATGATGTGGTGGAAGTCGACATCTACAGGACCGATCTAATCGGGGTGTTCCACTGTGTACATCGACAACACGGTCATGTGTACGGTACGAGTGGCGGGGAACGACAGACGGGACACCCTCAAAGGAAACCCAGTTGCCATCGAGGTATGAATATGCCACGACGATTGTTTGTGTGTCACTCTCAGCAGAGAAGTGTAGGTAACACCCTCACTCATTCTTCAAGCAAAGACGATTATCGAGGTGACAACAAGAGACCGGGCGAAAACGCGAGGAAGCGTGGCTTCAGAGCGGACAGGTGGAGCCTGAGGTCGACAATGGATAGTTTCGACGAGCGCAGTATTACACGAGTGGATCAGGTATGTATGCGCTTGCGCCCGCATCTCGAGAAGGTCCATTGCATCGTGGCACGACTCGTCGCAGACGTTAAAAAGGGGGAGAGTGGAGTGATCGTGGATGACAAATAATGCAAGGGGGTGGGTCAGCACGGGAACGCGTATCCAGCTGCATCGTTGCGAATGTGGGCCATGAGCCAGTTCCGGATCAAAGGTGAAAGCATCCACGCGCCACAGACTGGCTGGCCTATCAGGCATGGCGCTAATGGTCGGTGGGCTACTTACGCATGCGAAGGCGGTTGCTGGTGAAACACACCGCCCCCCAGATGCTGTCACATAGAGTAGTTTCGCCGTGCATCTACTATGTGTGCGACACAGTCTCCAACGGCCATCTGGGGGAACCAAGACGTATGTCGTGGTGACAGCGGGCCAGTGAACGTGCGCAGCCCTGTTCAACGGTTCGACGTTTTTGGCAGCTGGTGAACCCCGAGCAGGTAGCTTAGTTTCCATACTGGCACGATGCTGCTATCCGGCATCGTCGATTTATCAGGACAGGCCATGATGTGGTGGAAGTCGACATCTACAGGACCGATCTAATCGGGGTGTTCCACTGTGTACATCGACAACACGGTCATGTGTACGGTACGAGTGGCGGGGAACGACAGACGGGACACCCCCAAAGGAAAAAACAGTTGTCATCGAGGTATGAATATGTCACGACGATTGTTTGTGTGTCATTCTCAGCAGCGTAGTGTGGGTAATACCCTCACTCATTCTTCAAGCAAAGACGATTATCGAGGTGACAACAAGAGACCGGGCGAAAACGTGAGGAAGCGTGGCTTCAGAGCGGACAGGTGGAGCCTGAGGTCGACAATGGACAGTTGCGACGAGCGCAGTATTACACGAGTGGATCAGGTATGTATGCGCTTGCGTCCGCATCTCGAGAAGGTCCATTTCATCGTGGTACGACTCGTCGGAGACGTTAAAAAGGGGGAGAGTGGAGTGATCGTGGATGACAAAAAATGCAAGGAGGCGGGTCAGCACGGGAACGCGTATCTAGGTGCATCGTTGCGAATGTGGGCCATGAGCCAGTTCCGGATCAAAGGTGAAAGCATCCACGCGCCACAGACTGGCTGGCCTATCAGGCATGGCGCTAACGGTCGGTGGGCTACTTACGCATGCGGAGGCGGTTGCTGTTAAAACACACCGCCCCCCAGATGCTGTCACATAGAGTAGCTTCGCAGTCCATCTACTATGTGTGCGACACAGTCTCCAACGGCCATCTGGGGGAACCAAGACGTATGTCGTGGTGACAGCGGGCAAGTGAACGTGCGCAGCCCTGTTCAACGGTTCGACGTTTTTGGCAGCTGGTGAACCCCGGGAAGGTAGCTTAGTTTCCATACTGGCACGATGCTGCTATCCGGTATCGTCGATTTATCAGGACAGACCATGATGTGGTGGAAGTCGACATCTACAGGACCGATCTAACCGGGGTGTTCCACTGTCTATGACGACGACACGGTCATGTGTACGGTACGAGTGGTGGGGAACGAGAGACGGGACACCCCCAAAGGAAAAAACAGTTGTCATCGAGGTATGAATATGTCACGACGATTGTTTGTGTGTCATTCTCAGCAGAGAAGTGTGGGCAACACCCTCACTCATTCTTCAAGCAAAGACGATTATCGAGGTGACAACAAGAGACCGGGCGAAAACGCGAGGAAGCGTGGCTTCAGAGCGGACGGGCGGAGCCTGAGGTCGACAATGGACAGTTTCGACGAGCGCAGTATTACACGAGTGGATCAGGTATGTATGCGCTTGCGTCCGCATCTCAAGAAGGCCCATTTCATCGTGGTACGACTCGTCGCAGACGTTACGAAGGGAGAGAGTGGAGTGAACGTGGAGGAGAAGGAGGACCAGGAGGTGGGTCAGCACGGGAACGCGTATCTAGGTGCATCGTTTCCAATGTGGGCCATGAGCCAGTTCCGGATCAGAGGTGAACGCATCCACACGCCACAGACTGGCTGGCCTATCAGGCATGGCGCTTATGGTCGGTGGGCTACTTACGCTTGCGGAGGCGGTTGCTGGTGAAACACCCCCCCCCCAGATGCTGTCACATAGAGTAGTTTCGCGGTGCATCTACTATGTGTGCGACACAGTCTCCAACGACCATCTGGGGGAACCAAGACGTATGTCGTGGTGACAGTAGGCAAGTGAACGAGGGATGTGCGCCGCCCTGTTCAACGGTTCGACGTTTTAGGCATGCTGGTGAACCCCGAGCAGGTAGCTTAATTTCCTTACTGGCACGATGCTGCTGTCCGGCATCATCGATTTATCAGGACAGACCATGATGTGGTGAAAGTCGACATCTACAGGACCGGTCTAACCGGGGTGTTCCACTGTGTATATCGACGACACGGTCATGTGTACGGTACGAGTGGCGGGGAACGAGAGACGGGATACCCCCAAAGGAAAAACCAGTTGCCATCGAGGTATGAATATGCCACGACGATTGTTTGTGTGTCACTCTCAGCAGAGTAGTGTGGGTAATACCCTCACTCATTCTTCAAGCAAAGACGATTATCGAGGTGACAACAAGAGACCGGGCGAAAACGCGAGGAAGCGTGGCTTCAGAGCGGACAGGTGGAGCCTGAGGTCGACAATGGATAGTTTCGACGAGCGCAGTATTACACGAGTGGATCAGGTATGCATGCGCTTGCATCCGCATCTGAAACAGGTTCATTGCATCGTGGTACGACTCGTCGCAGACGTTACAAAGGGGGAGAGTGAATTGAACGTGGAGGAGAAGGAGGACCAGGAGGTGGGTCAGCACGGGAACGCGTATCTAGGTGCATCATTGCGAATGTGGACCATGAGCCAGTTCCGGATCAAAGGTGAAAGCATCCACGCGCCACCGACTGGCGGGCCTCTCAGGCATGGCGCCAATGGTCGGTGGGTTTCTCGCGCATGCGGACGCGGTTGCTGGTGAAACACACCGCCCCCCAGATGCTGTCACATAGGACAGACTTGCGGTGGTCGCTTAGTTCGCGTTGGCGTGAGGTTTACGCCACATCTGGAAATCTTCCAACTTAGCGCACGGCTCACAATCAGGGAAGGAGGCGAATACTGAAGATCAGAAGAGCGGCATCGAGCAGACCCGCGATTAACGTTGCAACGTTCACGACTTAGAAGAGGAGTCAGATTGTGGTTAGACATTGAGGTGAGCATGGTTCACCGGTTGGAGCATTATTTGGGCATGCACCACCGGTCACCGAGCACAGGTTGTGATGGGTATATTATGACATCAACGGGAACGAATCCACGGTGGAGGTCTGTTTATACTGACTGCACTAAACGGTGTAAGATACGAGCGGCGAGGAATGGGAGCCGGGACGTCCTTAAAGGTGCAACCAGTCGTGACGTGTGCCGGATATTTGCCTGAGGCTGCAGCCCGATTGTGTTGCTTTGCTTCCATCACGGTATGATGATGCCATCGAGCATCGTCCCCCGCTCAAGACTGGCCACGATGGTAGGAATGCAACCTAAAGAGGAGTAAAACTAAAGTTTGGAGGTATATATATCGACGGGGGGGGTAGCGC
This sequence comes from Nereocystis luetkeana, assembly GCA_031213475.1. NCBI lineage: Eukaryota > Phaeophyceae > Laminariales > Laminariaceae > Nereocystis > Nereocystis luetkeana. The sequence goes on along the minus strand of JARUPZ010000034.1, from coordinate 4,103,253 downwards.
AGTGTGGATAACACGCCGGCTCGTTCTCCAAGCGACGTCCATCATGAATGCGACACAATCTCCATCGGCCAACTGGGGGAACTGAGACGTATGTCGTCGCGATAGCGGGCAAATGAACGTTCGCGGGTCCCTTTCAACGTTTAGACTTTGTGGGCTTGCGGGTGAAGGCCGAGGAGGTTGCTTAGTTTCGATACTGGCACGATGCTGTCATCCAGCATCGTCGATTTATCAGGACAGACCATGATGTGGTGGAAGTCGACATCTACAGGACCGATATAACCGGGGTGTTCCACTGTGTATATCGACAGCACGGTCCCGTGTACGATACGAGTGGCGGGGAACGAGAGACGGGACACCCCCGAAGGAATAACCAGTTGTAATCGAGGTATGAGTATGCCACGACGATTGTTTGTGTGTCATTCTCAGCAGAGAAGTGTGGGTACCACCCTCACTCGTTCTTCAAGCGACGACAATCATCCAGGTGACAACAACAGATCGGGCGAAAACGCGAGGAAGCGTGGCTTCAGAGCGGACAGGCGAAGCCTGAGGTCGAAAATGGGCAGTTTCGACAAGCGCAGTATTGTACGAGTGGATCAGGTATGTATGCGCGTGCGCTTGCATCTTAAACAAGTCCATTTTACGAGCACCGGTGCAATCTTGCTGACCTTAACAATGAGCCAGATACTGCTTTGACGTGGAAGAAAGGATGAGACACCGGTCGACGGATTATTTGGGCATGAGCCACAGGTCGACGGGTACACAGGTGATGATGGGGCGCATGTCGACATCAACGAATGCACGGGGGTGATAAAATGAGTGCATCGATATTACGGAACGGTATAAGTGACAAGTAACTAGACCCAGAAAATCCCTATAGGGATCACCAGTCGTGTCGTGCGCCAGAATATTCGCTTACGGCTGAAGCCCATGTACGTTGCTTTGCGCCCATGGCGATATGATGCTGCCGTTCAACATCTTCGCTTGCTCAGCACACACCGTAATGGTGAGACGACAGCGTAAACGGGACTGTAACTACATTACGGAGGTACAAATAACGAGGAAGGACGTGTCAAGGCCGGTACACCCCTAAAGCGGGTAAGAGGTCGCACGCCCCGACGGTGGTTATTGTGTCGATAGCAGGAGAGTAGGGTGGGCATTACGCCAACTCGTTCTCCTAGCGACGCCCATCATGAAGGTGGCACAGTCTCCCAGGCGCGACTGCGGGAAACGAACGAATGGAGTATGGACGGTGCATCCCCCAAAGCGGTAAGGAGTCGAACGCCAAGACGATGGATTGTGTGTTGCTAGCACGAGAGTAGTGTCGGGTGTCACGCCGGATTGTTCTCCTAGCGACGGCCACCATCAAGACGACACAGTCTCCAACGGACGAGTGGGCGAAGCAAGACGTATGGAGTGGTGACAGCGGGCAGGTTACAGTTCGCGGGCCCTATTTTACGTTTTGACCGAGTGGGCTTGCGGATGAAGCCCGAGGGGGCAGCTTAGGTTCCGTGCAAGCATGAGGCTGTCGTCTAGCATCGCCCAATAATCAGGACAGGCCATGATGTGGAGGATGTCAACACTAACAGGACCGAAGCGACCGGGGTGTTCCCCTGTGTACATCGACAGTATGCAAGCAGTGTACAGTATGTGGCGAGGAAAGAGCGCCGAGACATCTAGAAATGGAAAACCAGTTGTCATCGAGGTATGAACATACTATGGCGATTGTTTGATTGTCGATATCAAGAAAGAAGTGTGGGTAACACTCTCACTCATTCTCCAAGCGACCACGGCTATGGAGGTGACAACGACAGACCGGAAAACACGCGAGGAGGAGTGGTGTAAGGGCGGGCAGGTATAGCCTGCGGTTCACAATGGACATTTTAGACGAGCAAATTATTGTGGGAGTGGATCAGGTATGTATGCGCTTGCGCTCGCATCTCGAACAGGTCTATTTCATCGTGGTACGACTCGGTGCAGAACACGAAGAGGGGGGTTGGAGGGGAAGGAGGAGAAGGATGGGGTTTAGCACGGGAACCGAATAATAGACGGAGCACGCGAGCACCGTTGCATTGTTTGTGGCCTTAACAACGAGCCGGAAACTGATAAGGCGTAGAAGTTAGTATGATCCGCCGGTCGGCGGATCATTTTAGGCTTTCACTATCGGTCACCGGGCACAAGTCATCATGGGTGCAAGTCACCATCAACAGGGCCGAATCCACGGGGGTGATCAACTGAGTATATCGACAGCACGGAATTGTATAAGGTAGGAGTGACGACGAACGAGAGCCAGCAGATTCCCAAAGGGATCACCAGTCGTGACATGCGACAGATATGCGCTTGAGGCTGAAGCCCGATCGTGTTGCTTTGCTTCCATCGCGGTATGATGATGTCGTCGAGCATCGTCCCCTGCTCAAGACTGTCCATGATGGTAGCAGTGCAGCCTAACGAGGAGTGGAACTACAATACGGAGGTGAACATATCGAGAGGGTTTCAAGGGTTTTACACCCTCCGAGGGAGCAAGAAGTTGCACGACAAGATGGTTGTTTGTGTGTCTCAGGTAGGGGAGTAGTGTGGGTAAGGCACCGACCCGTTCTCCCAGCGACGTCCATCATGAAGGCGGCGTATTTTCCTAAGGACAAGTGGGAGGAACGATACGTTTGAAGTGGCGGGAGCGGGCAGGTGAGGCCCGTGGGGACAATCAACCCTTTTCTGGAGTGGGCGTGTGGTTGAAGCTTGAGTGGGTAGCTTAGTCCATAGTGGCGTGATGCTGTCGTCCAGCACTGCCCATTGATCGGGACAGCCATGATAGTGTGGAAGTCAATATCAATAGGACCGAAATGACCGGGGTATCCAATTGTGTGCATCGAAAGTACGGAACGGGGTACGGTAGGAAAAACTTGGGACGGGAGCCGAGACATGCCCAAAGGGATAACCAGTTGTAATCGAGGTATGGACATGCCACGACGATTGCTTGTGTGTCAATGTCAGGAGAGTGGTGTGGATGTCACCCTCACTCATTTTCCGACCGATGACGATCATCTAGGTGACATGGCCTCCAACAGAAGATGAGCGAGGAAGGGTGGTTAAGAGCGGACAGGTGAAGCCTGCGGTCGACAATGGACGTGTTGGACAAGCAAACCATTGCACGAGTGGATCAGGTATGTATGCTTTTGTGCGATTTTTTCGAATGGGTCCCTTCATTTCACTTTAGTGCGGCTCGGTGGGAAAGGGGGAGTAGAGGGGATCGAGTGAGAGGGGGCGGCTTAGCAGGAAAACACAACCACACGTGTATCGTTGCCAATATGGACTATGAACCACGTCCTGACCAGAAGCGAAACAATGCATGCGCCACCGGTGGGCGGCCCGCTCAGGCATGAGCCATTGGTCGGTGGACTGCTCAGGTATGCGGAGGTTGTTGCTGGTGAAATACACCGCCCCCCCTCAGATGCCGCCCTATATGGGATAGACTCATCATCATCGCGTCGATAGTATCTCGTCGGGTCATACGCAGGGACAAAATAGGCAGTACATACGACTTAGCCTATTGAGTCATTTTTTCGTAAGTTGTGGCTCAACTAGTAACACTGCATTGTGAATTTGGGATATTCATAAGACCCTTCATCAGTTCTTGCATTCTACAAATTCCAGCCACATATTGTTTACGAGACGTTGCCATAGCAGGAAATCAATATTGGGGGCCGTAATGCTTACACACCCACTTGCTCGCTCTTGTCTTCCGCATATGAGGTTTATCACAGTTGGCCGTCCAATATTTTTCTCGCCCTCCAAACGACCACTTTCAACCGTCATTAACGTTCACACCCTCAACGCAGCGCGTCTATTTGGTCAATCTAACGACTACCAGTGCCAACCTGGACACCCCGGTGCGGGAGTATCCTCGGGTATTCTCAACATACGGCACGCCTGATTCTATTCCAACTCGACGCGCGCCTGACGACCAGGGAGAGTAGCAGAGAACGAAGATACGCGAGACGCTCGGAGGGGCGACCTCGGGACCGACGAATGGCTGTTGACGTTGAATATGAGTCAAGTCCTGGTAGGACTTGAAAACATGCATGCGCTACCGATAGGCGGGCCATTAAGGCATGCGCCATCGGCCGGCGGGGCATTCAGGCGTGCGCCACCGGACAGCGGGTAATTCAAGCACCACCGGTCGGCGGGCCATTCAAGCACGCGCTACCAGTCGGCGGGCCTTTCAGGCATGCGCCACTGGCCGGCGGGTTGTTTACGCATGCGCTACCGGTAGGCGGGCCATTTAGGCATTCGCCACCGGTCGGCGGGCCATTCAGGCATGCGCCACTGGCCGACAGGCTGCTTGACCGCGGAGGTGGTTGTTTGTAATGGATTACACCGCCGCCGAATGCTATCACATGGGACAGACTCAAAATCATCATCGCATGGCTTGCCTCCTCTTGGGTAACACGCCAGGCCTGGTCCTACCCGGACCAGACGCACCGCTCACATGGAATGGGAGCAGGTAAGAGTGAGGGAGGAGATGGTTCGAGGGTGGGCACAAGTGCCGGTACATCGGTATCGTAGTGGGTTTTATGATACTGTGCAAAAGCCACTGGTGGGAGATGTATGTAGTTTGGGCGGGTGGCCGAGAGAGTAACCAACTATTCAGCTTGAGGTTTTGCGTGAACCCAGTCCCACAATCTCTTGCGATAGCTCGCTTCAAACGGGCAGCCCTTCTGCACATCCGAGAAGCTCGAGAAGTTGAGGCGCATCGGGCTGGCTGGCGGCATGTTTTCACGACTTGCCTTTCGTCGACGCGGACATCGACATGATGTATGTTTGATATCCCGTCCTCACCTTAGTCGCCCCCGTCCCCCTTTCATACAACCTTCTCTCTACCTGCAGTTTCCATGTCGAATCAGTGCTTGGACAGGCTTGGCGTATGGCTCAACCAGGTACTTTCCTCTGCTGGCGGCACCCGATTGCCGTTTTCTTCATCGGCAGTCAACCCCGTATGTTGTAGATATGTTGATACCTACGGAGGGGGTTGCTGATGAAGCACACTGCGATCAGCTACTGTCAGAAGACGCAAGTGTTTTAGTGGGCCATAGGTGAAGCCTACGCTAAACTTGATGTGGCATGGAAACGACAGGTGGAGAGAGAGGGGCCTAGGCGGGAGGCGGGGGCAGCTAGTGCTCTATCCACTGTTTTCATTTCTCGAATGCACAAATTACCAAAATCCGATTTTCCAAATGTCAAAATATACCGCCTCGGGCTGCTGGTAAACAAACAGTCTCTATAAACACATTTCAAAAGTTAGAAATTTGGAAAATTAGAAATCTGGAACACTATCATCAGCGAATGGAAGACACCATAATAATTAGCATGTCGACATCGACGAAGAATACCAACTGACTGTGGGAAGGGTCAGTCACGCCTTCTAGCCTGGAGTTTCTCGGGTGTACAGATACCGTGCGCTCAAAGCGAGTCGTCGCAGAACATTTTGAAACAGGACCAACCCAAACCCTTAGGCTAGATATTTTGGCCACTTTCTCGGTCGCCCCCCAGAAGTACTTGCTCTAACGACTTGCACGTTTGTAATATTGCAGCAAGGGACGGTCTTCACTGCGGTATACTACCGGGATTTACTGGCTGTATCTTGCTGCTGCTACAGGACATACGTATCACAAACGCGAGCGTGCAGATCCGTTCAGTCTTCTAGCTGCGCAGTCAACTCATGGTGGATTTTTGGAAAACAACTTGCTCCAACAGTTGGCCACGGAGGTGTGCTTACCTGCGTGGTTGTTTTTTGTTCTGGACATTTCATACACGGGATAGATCAGATTGATCAGAGAGATCGTTTCCACTTCATGATCTAAATATTTCAGGGAGAGCAGACATCTGGTCTGTGTGATCTAGCAGGTGTTTCCGGGTGGGAGCTGCATAATCTTCACAATCTTTGATAGGGCATGTTTTCTGGGTTGGATATGTGCTGTGCCATATCCTGCACAACACGCCATAACGGTAGGTTAATATTTAGATGATATATCTGTAGATGATCTGTCCGACGGGCGAAACATGGTATACACACGGTCCTAATTCTCTACCGACCCACCTGCGCACGCAGGTGCTTGAAACCTGCGAGGCAGCCCTAGGGGGGACTACCATCGTGGACTCCTGCCAGGCGGGCGTCTAAATGTTTCGCCCCGCGATAAACAAAATCGGCGAACTAAGAAGGTGGGCAGGCGGACAGCCTTACTTCGGTAGTGGTTGCATTATTGATGCTCAACATTTCTCCCTGAGGGGGCTCCCCAACATGGGAAACAACTCGCAAACAATTGTTATCGGGCTCCAACACCAAGCGAAATCTCTGGTTCACTTGCACATAGTTGATTTGGTCTTGTGAGTCGTATCTGCCCACTACCATAACTTCGTACCTCATGCCTTCCCCGGTTGACGGTTGGAGGCCATGTCGTCTCGATGACCGCCGTCGCGACGAGAATGGTGTGCGTTTGTTGCTCACATTTATCTTCTGGGGCACACGAACAACCGTCTTGGCATGCCATGCCTCGATGACGATTGAATTTCCCCTTTTGGCATGCCAGGACCCGGGTGGGTGAGTGAATGGGTGGATGGATGGAAAGGAGGATTGTTAAACTTGCTTTGTTGCCGGGTTGTGTTTTCAGCAAGGGTACTGTATTGGAAGCTGAGAGAGAGGGGGGGGGGGTGGAGGCGCAAGGGGCGGGAGGGGGGGACAGACAATGGTTCAGGCCTGCTATACCTCGGTGGCCACTCGATACTCTTTTTTCAGGAGCCTTTCGCAGGAAACAGTGCGGCAACTTAAACCCCCTACTCCCCTACGCGCCCGCTCGCAGGGAGTCTTGTCCGGCCTCTTCACCACGACTTGTCTTCCCCTGAATACCACCCCATGCGTATCAACGTCGTCTGCGTGGTTGAGAAGAGTGGGAGTAGCCTACCTGGTGGGTGCTAACATCAATATTTCCTGGCATACTTTCAACGCTCGATCATGTCTTCCCGCGAGTTCCGCGATGATCAGCTTCGTGTATTTCTAGTAGGGAGAACACGAAAGAGGGCACCACCTTGTTTCCAACATTACTAATTGTAGCAATCAACCTTGATTCCTCTGCCTCGCAAACCGGCAACGAGCACTAGATGATAACCCTTTACATATATAATGTTTTGCGCGCCCAGCGGGATAGTGGTTCATACAGTACGACCGCGTTGCCCACTGGCAGCCAAGCTCGCGGTGCATCATGGCAGGAAAGCACTCAGTACGTCGTGGCAGTCAATCGCTCAGCGCTTTCGTCCTTCCCCCTTTTATACCTATGGACAACCCCAGATTGATTGAAAACTGCACCGACTGCCCTGTGCCCACACTTGCCGCCCAGTAAGAAAGCTTCCCCTCTTTCGGTATATATCCCCCGCCCCTTCACGGCAGAAGAATGCTATTCATTGTTATTGCCATTGTTGTAAGCTATGGTTGTCGGTCGACAAGGTGCATGGCCTGAGCTTCAGCGTGACCACTCGTAAACATTCGTATACATTCCCATAAACAAAAAGAAAGCCAAGGAAGGAAAAAGAGAAAGAAACTCCGTGCTGTATGCAACGTCTATCTCCCTCTTGTTCCTTACTCCCTTACCCATACGTTTACGTCGCATTGCAGATGTGATGTGCGGCAGACTTAGTTCACTTGCCTCCCCCATTTCCCCATGTCCACCTCAATCTCCCCTCCCGCAGGCTCGCCGTCCCACACTTTTTTAATTCTTGGTTCTACTTCTGGCTCTGCGAAGATAGGGGCGACGGGCGGTGCTCGCTCTAGTTCTCGTCCGTACGAGGCCCGTCAAATAAAAGACGCAGTCACTCCTTGCTACTGGTATAACATAAGAACATTCGCTTTTTATATTTTCGGCGATAAACACTGGGGGGCAGCACATTCAGTCTCGAACCGTATGGTAGGGAATCAAGCCCGATCGTTCGGTAGGAATTCAACCTCGAACCCTTAGGGGGGGGAATTAGGGGCGATCGTAAAGATACATTCGCCAAAAACAACCGAGGGCATTCGGCTGCCGGGTTACACCAGGAATTTTGGAATTGCAACACGACCACAATATGAGTTGCCGTGCTGTTTCCGAAGTGTGCCTTGATTACGTGTATGGTGGTCAGGGTGGTGGTGGTCTGTGTTAGGGTCAAGGTTAGAGTTCAGGTTGGAACTGCAACTCGGAATAGGCAGCCAACCCAATATTGGTTTCAGCATGACCCCTTCTGACTACCCCCCGGGAATGGGGTCATGTAGTTTCGTATAGTTGGGTACTCCTAGGACCCCTGTGTTTCTTATTATCGGTAACATCATAACAACGATTCTGGGGAACTAACATACTGCTGCTGCTGACGACAGAGCACTGGGTGGGTGGGGGGGTGGGTGGATTGGTGGGTAACATACATACTGCTGTACTGCTGTACATCGTGGGTGGGTGGGAGGGTGGAAGTATTGCTAGGTGCGTGGTGGGTGGAAGTATGGCTAGGTGGGTGGGTGGGTGAGTGGGTTGGTGGGTTGGTTTTGACCATGGTCGGGTGTGGGTAGATTGACATGATACCGGGCCCACGGGCGTAGCAGCGGTCGTACCACTAGTCTTAAATTGTGGTTAGGGGGTCGGGTGGAGTGGGGGGTGGGTGGGTAACATACGTACAGATGCACTGCTGCTGAGTATTTCTGTATGTACTTCTGTAGATCATGGGAGGGTGGGTGGGTGGGTGGGTGGGTGGGTGCGGGGGTTGTAATGCAGGTCTCCCACATGTCTTGGGTGTAAGTACCAGTGCGTGGGTGGGTGGGTGGGTGGGTGGGTGGGTGGGTGGGTTGGTAGGTGGGTGGGTGGGTGGGTGGGTGGGTGGGGGGTTGGGTGGGTGGAGAGGTGGGCCATGGGTGTGGCTGGATGGGTGTTGGTGGGTACGTATAATACCGGCCTGCTGTAAATCGTGGGTGGATGGGAGGGTGGGTGGGATGGTAGGTGGGTTGGTGGGTTGGTGGGTGGGTGGGTGGGTGGGTGGGTGGGCGATGGGTGTGGATTAATGGATGTTGGTGAGTACGTATAATACCGGCCCCACTGCCATAGCAGTGGTCGTACCACTATCGAAATTCACGCCCATGTTGTACATGTATGACTTTTCTGTTTAATGTATATACGAAAAGGTCGATTTTTTTCAAAACAAATATGACCGTCCGCCACAGGCAGCGTATCCCCGACGGCCCTCTCGCTGTCGATACTCACCGGATTCGAGCACGGCCACCCGCCCGACCTCCAAATCTGAGGGAGTTCCATCGTTCACGGGCGCCCGGGGTTCCGGCGCGAATTCAGCCAGTTTGAGGTGTCGAGGTTAGCCTATTGAACAAAAAAGTAGCTGACACTACAATGTTGTGCCACACTGGACGGAAATACAGGGTTCGTTGGGGTATTAAGATGGAGTAATGATCCTTACTTTCCCGTCCATGATGGTACGCACACGAGCATAGTATGGCTTAGAAATTGGATATATCGTACTCCCGTCGAGGCTCCATGACCAGGCCTCGCCCAGACCCGAACGCGGCCACTCCCCTCCTTCAGCCCTTCACTCTACAGGCTGGTGCCTGGCAAACCCCGTGACGGCCTCGCGCTTGCCTTCACCGCCGTTTGTTGTAATAATATCGACTCTTACTGCTTCTTGCAGTTATGGGCTTGCATAAAACTCACCGGCATACCGCGTCATGGCATAATTTACCTCGTATGTTTTCGGAATGTTGCCGTTTGCCACATAACTGCACATCAGGGAGAGATGTCGGCATTTTGATTATTTCTTCCTGGGCTTATATTGCCGAAAAGTGGAATTATTACCGTAAACTGGCGTAAAACGCAAATGCACCGCTTCATGGCATCGCTGAGATTTGATCTATTTTACGTTCACCACAAAACGGTATACCGGGAATATTTACCGACGTTTCAAATTCTGTTCTGTGCATCGAGGGCGCTGTATCGATTGCGCGCTATATATCGCGCTTTATATACCTGGTAGCCCACACGAGACGTTTCCATGTATGTATGTCTCATAGATATTTGAATAACCTCCTCTCCCCTGAAGGGAGGGTAGCGCTTGCAGAAGAATTCGGAGTTTGACAAGGGCTCTCGGTGTGTACGGTGGCACTGTGCATATATATTACGTAAAGCACGGCGTTGTTTTTTTTCGTTGTGTGTGTTCAGTGGGCTAGGATTGCTCTTTTTTTCGCCATCAATATCGCAGTTTGTCAGTTTTGCTCTGGTCTCATCTATTTTGCGGCAGTAAGTCACCGGTTCATCCTTCCCATCTTGCAGGATGTACGCAGCCACACATACACTGGAAAAAAAACTCAAGTTTTGAATGTGGTACTCGCTCACAGGTACCTACCAATAATGGGGAATTACAGCATCGGCCATCAGTGCTTTTGGTTGAATGCTACGTGTATTTGAAGTCCCACTTACGATGCCATGAGCCGTCGCAGCGCGATCCTTCTCGTCGTGTACTGCTGCGCACTCCCACTACTCGTGGAGTATTGACAATACAACTTGTCGCTCTCTTGGTGGATATCTCGGGGTCCTGAGAGGGCTACCTACCACCAGGGAAAGGATTTACCGTGGTGAACATTCTACAGGAACACTTTCGACTTCCCAAGACGACCGGTATGACAGCCACAATGGCGACCAGATGGCCACAGCTTTTTTCGGCGCGGTTGAAAGGGCGGTAGTGTTTTTCTCCCCCATCCAATTGATCAATATTGCGCCACGTCCTCCAGCCCCCTTCCCCGCGCAGCTCAGATCAGGGGTCACTGGAACTAGCTGTACTAGTAAGTTGGCGGTCAGACAGCGATAACTGAAGTCAGCAGACCGTAATTGCCGTTATACCTTGGCTGCCACATGCCCTCGTTTTAAATACACCAATTATGTTATATCTCCCAAGGTGAACCTGCATGCTAGCTACGGCGGCGACCAATGACCACAGCGGATCGGCGCGTTTGAAACGATGGTGTCAGGGATTAGCAGACAGCAGTAGTTCCCGCGATAAGATGGTCACCACAGGGCCCAAACCGAAGCTGGCAGGCCGTACTTGTTTAAAATGTCTAGTGAAGTCCCGTCACCAAGAAACTGTAACAGTAGCACCGGCCATGGGTGTACGATCGATTGAATCTGCGCTAAAAACTCGTATAAATAGTTACGGTAAACGCAGAAGCGTCCGCCAGAGGCATCGCCTTCCCCCTCCCTCCCCTCGAAAATAATGTCGCTCGTCAAACCCCTAAAATGCCGCGATTATATGTCTTCCCTACTGTAGATTAACGTAGGGTTGTTTCAACCCAAAACAAAAAACAACTCCGATACCAATTCGTCTATAAGGCCATAAAGCGGTACCGGTGCCTTTCACGCCAGTTTCCGGTACTAATCCTCATCGGCAGGATAAGCCCACGAACAGTATTCGAAACGTCGGCAAATATTACCGGTATACCGTTTTCTGGCAAATGGAAACCATTTTCTGGAAAATGGAAAATATATCAAATCTCGGCAATGCGGTGAATTTTGCGTTTACGCCAGTTTACTACAGTATTATTTTACGTTGCCGCTGATAGTTCAATGTAAGCATTGGGTTGGATGAGGCCTCCTGCCCCGAAGGAGGGGGGCCTCGCCCGGGATAAACTCCGCGCTTAACCCTTTTAGGACTGCAGTCTCGTTTTGGGGACAATTGGAGACAAATTACTTGGAATTTGAGTGGCTTGTCCCCAAAACGGGACTGGAGTTCTGAAAGGGTTAATGCGTTCTCAGCGCGGCGCCAATCCCGGGGGCTGAAATGATCGTGCAGAAAAAGACTATCAAGCCTGTAGTAGGGTGGGCGGGAAGGTCTGCATTTTTCCTGTGCGTACTACCATATTCGGGCAGGGGAGCTAGCTTTCAACAAAATGGTCGACCCGAGCGTTCAAATTCTTAATTGATCCCACCAAATCATGACGCATCATGGTTTGAGTTCATCTGATTGGGTGACGATTTTACACACACAAAATCTCGTTTTTTAACTTATATACCAAAAAATGGTCGTTTTTTTTTCATTTGCGGTCCGTCCACCACAGGCAGGGTATCCCCGACAGCCCTCTAGCTGTCGATACTCACCGGATTCGAGCACGATCGGCAGACGAACCTCTAAGTCTGGATAAGTTCCGTTGCTCACGGGCGCCCGGAATACCCGCGCGATTTCAGTCAGTTTGGGGTGTCGTCGATATAGGGTCGCAGATGAAACAAAGCAGTAGCCGATACTCTAATGCTGTGGCACATGGGACGGAACTATAGGGTTCGTTGAGGCATTAAAAGGGATATATACAGTAATGATCCTTACTTTCCCGTCCATGATGGTACGTACACGAACATAATACGGCTTAGAAATTGGATCTCTCGTACTCCCGCCGAGGCTCCATGACCAGGCCACTCTCCTCTTTCTGCCGCTCTACGGGCTGATGCCTGGCAAACCCTGCGACGGCCTCGCGCTCGCCTTCGCCGCCGTTTTGTTGCTCTTTATGGTGACTCTTAATCTGCTTCTTGCGGGTGTGGACTCGCTTAAAACTCACCAGCATATATATCGCTTTATGGCACATTTTTTTCTGGTATGTTTTAGGACTGTTGCCGTTTGTCACATAACGGTACATCACGGGTAGGTATCCACATTTTGATTGTTGTTTCTGGGCTCACCCTGCCAAAAACGTGGAATTATTACCGTACCCAATCAGATTGACTCAAATTTGGCACAAAATGAGGCGTCACGATTCGGTGGGATC